>JAGYYO010000214.1:0-11887 GCA_021441625.1 Diophrys sp. 3 WChen-2021
ACTAGATCTTATATTTAGTAATGGAGTAATGAACCACACAGAATCCGTATAACTTGGAACTAGCGATCACTCCTTACTCAAGACTAGAGTTCAGACAACCTTTAATATGTTTAGGGATAATTCGAGCATGAAAATTATATCTAAACAAAAGATATAATAAATAGTTGAAGATGGTACTGAGTAAATTAGGTACAGTCCATTTCCGTACAAACCATTGAAGTCTGTGATTGATTTAAGAAAGGCTATGCTCAGAAAGGTTGATTCTTATATTCCTCCTAAAGAATATTTAGAAATGAAAGGTGAGATTCTCGAACAATTTCATAGATACTTTTAAATAAGCAAATTCAACCTAAACCTAATTGAGATTGAATAGGGATACTCAAATAAGGATAGTAAGAGAATGTTTAATGGAATAAGAAAAGTTATCAACAAAGGAAAACATGTACCTATTGTAGAGTATGTTAAAGATGATGTCTAAGTCTATGGGAAATAAGAATCTACTAAGTTGATTGCTGATTTCTTGTAAGAGCTATGGTAGGCAGATAATGATGTATAATATTCATCTTCAGAGATAATTCAAGTGAGAGGACTTTTTAGTGACTCTGAGATCATGCAAGCTATTGCTTCGATAAAGAGTGGCAAAGCGGTTGGAGTTGATCTACTCCCAGACTCAGCAGTGAAAAGTAATGTAATCATATAAAGGAAAGTTTTAATATTCATATCTGACATAGTTAACAATAACAAGACTATTCCTAAGTACGTAAGAACCTTCAGAGTAATAGGCTTATCCAAATCAAACAATAGTTGTACTACTTTAGATAAAGTGAGGCCTATAAGCATGCCAACTGTTCTCTACAAAATCCTTGAATAGTTAATATTTGAGGAGGTGAGTAGAGCAGTGTTGTCACAGATTGGAAACTACCAAGCTGGGTTTAGAAAGGGTAGATCAGCAGCTATGAACTTTATTAAACTATAGTAATGTATAAATGAGAGAAAGAGTGAAAAGAAAGTTTATTTCTCTATCTTCCTAGATCTTAAAAAGGCATACGACAGAGTGGACAGAGATATACTAAGAGATATTATCATTAATAGACTTTAAGGAAAAATAAGATAGGAAAGTCTTATGTTGCTACTCTAACTAATAGACAAATCATTTGCATAGTATAGTGAATTTGAGTTCCCAACCAGTAGAGGGGTCATTTAAGGAGGGAAACTGAGTCCACTCCTTTTCGCATTGTATTTAGATTCAGCACTTAGGGAATATTTGTCTGAAGAAGATATAGAGAAGTATTTGTTAGCTTATGCAGATGACATTACTATTCTGACAAATGGAAAATGGGAAGCTGTTAGAGTCATGAAGTTAGTAGAGAGAGGTTTAGTGAAGTACAGGATGGAAATATCCAAAGAAAAGTCCTTTTATATAACAAACTCATCAACCAAGTCTGAAGTTTATAATGTCAAGAAAGAGAGAGAGGGAAAATACCTAGGCTTCGTTGTGTCCAATGACACGAGAAGCAATGGCAATAAAATGCTTAAAGTGATATAAGGGAAAACTGCTGGGATGTTTAGGTCTTTAGCGTCCAAACTATCCTAAGGGGCTATATAGTAGACCATTGTAGCATTTTGGTAATCCACTATTAGGTAATACTGTCCTCCCATGGTCTTAGTTGGGCAACTGAATTTGAAGAAACTTGAACAGATGGAAGTTAGATTAGTGAAGAAGATGTACTCTCTTCCTCGTAGTCTGCCTAAAGAAGATGTATATGCGTTAGTAGGAATCTATAAAGCAAATGAAATAGCGAGACTAGAGATATAGAAATCCATAGCATCGTAAGCATTGAATTGTTAGGTTGAGATATATGAGACTGAATTTGTTTAATAAAGAAAAGCATGGGGAAATAGTTATGCTATAAATCTTATTGCTAAGACTATAGCTCCTAGGATTTTTGACGAAGGAAAAATGAAAATGTGCAGTTAGTGTGATCTCCCATTGAATATATATTCTCATCAACACCATTTCTCAAGAGATATATCCCATGAAGTAAGAGTGATATCAGATTATATGGAGACACTCAGAAACTATGCGAATCCATATAAGTGTAGAATGAATGCCATAGAATAATTAGTTAAAGTTTGTGAAAACATCTATATTTTAATTAATGAATGAAGAAGAAAGAGGTCCGAGGTACAATGATTTATGAGAAGAAGAAGAAGAAGAATTAAGAATGTATATGATTTAATTAATTAAATGGCTACCAAACGTGATTGGAAACAATGAGACAACGAAAGACACCCCAACAACACAGCCTGACACTCTGCTGCAGCACTTTGAAAAGAAAAACCCACACTCCTCGGAGGGCCAGGCTCAAGCCCCGAAGAGTAAAAAGACTTCAAACAAACAACGAAGAAGCACCCCACCCCTTGAGCCAAAACTACTGCTTTGGGCCGCAGGTTAATAAGGCCCTGCCGTAGCTGTGTTGTCAGAGGAAGATGAAGATGAAGAACTATAAGTGAATGGTAAAGTACTTACCATAGAAGAAGTTTATCTCCCAATTAGGGTAGCAGAGAGTGAGCCATTGATTCAGAAAATTATAATTAATGACAATGACAACAACAAATGACAAAAAAAGACACCCCTCCCAAAAAAAAGGGTTAAAAGACCCTTTCCCCAAACTCATGATCTTCAAAAGATTGAGGAGGTGATCTGCCATATATAATAAAAATGAAATGAAATGAAGGCTTGGTAGATTTGAATTTTAATTGAAACCAGTTTAATAAGACTATTATATTAATGGCATTTAAAGCCAAAGTCTTGAGCCAAGGCAGTTATACGCCTTCCTGTCTTTTCTGGGCTGTCAGACCCACTTGAGCTTCTTGAGAATCCTGGAAAACCCAGGACGGACTTTTCTAAGTCTTCATCTGGGTACTTTGTGCCCTTCTCTGAGGCATATTCTTTTTCTTTTTCTTTTATCAATTCCTCTAGCAGCTAGAGAGAAAGATTTGGGGTGTCAGAGCTATCCCCTACAATCGATGCTCTTAGCTGCTAGAAGAATCGAAGGAGAGAGGCACTCTGACATCTCCCTATCATTTCCACAACCAAATATATTTATTCTGATAAAGTACGCATTCCTGGAAAATGAAGTGCATGAACGAACCAAAGTCATTTTCCAAGTTTTAAGAATAGGAAGAAGAAAAGAAAACTTCTAAATCGGAAAAAACACTTAATAAGCTCTATCAATTGTTTAACTAAGAATTAATGTTTTTTAGTACCAATCTGTTAAGCTAAGAAGAGTTAAAAGAAGATGGGGAAACATAGTACTTCCTTTACTCAAGAGGAATAAAACTGTTAAAATTTGAGCTTCATTCAAATTTTAGATGACCTACATCAAGCAGAATCAAAAGATAAATTGTATTACTAGTAATTGATATGTTTGCTTCAATTTTTTGCATACGAACTCTTCACCCTTACTTAAATTTATTAATTCTAAAGCCTCTCTGATTTTCATTTTGAATTCAATTCAAGGCTTATGAGAAGTTAACTAAATTTCACGATAATATCTTGTTAAGTTCTCTCTGAATTTTCTTTACTTCTTCATCTTCTTCTATAATCCGAAATTGGATTCCCATATAGGCCAAGTTGAGACAAACAGACCGTCCAATTGAACCTTGCAGGAAAAGATTCTATTAGTGTGATGAATTCCTTTAACTTTTAAATATTAACCTTAGTCTCTTCTCAATATGATTTAAGAAGGTCTAGCCATTTAAATTCAGATAAATTTTATATTTTGATATAAATATGCATCAAAAGTGTTGGGGTACGAGAACTGGCAGAGCAGGAAGTTCGGAAACATCGTTCCTTTGAACTACAGTTGATTAACATCATTAAATGAATTGATTAACTTCTTAAATGTCCAATTAAACAAAAACAAACAACAGAGAATGTTTTTAAAAATCAAGTTAAATAATTTACATCCGTAACTTTAAATAAAGAATGAATGAAAAACTACTTATTATTAAGATTACTATTTTTTAATTTAAAACTTCCTGGAAAAAGAGAAATCCTAAATAGAAAATAATACAATTTGAGATTAGAGAGATTCTCCTGAACACAAAGATATACCCAAAGAGAATTCATTATTGTGAAAATAAAGACAAGAAGAAGTAAATTTTCAAGAAGAGATAAGTAAAGGAAGAAAAGTGTAAATTATCTCATTTTAACTAGAGTAGATTAATGGCTGCAAGTCAATATCAAAGAATAATATTTCAAGAAATAGATAAAATTTTAAGTATTAACAAACATTATTTTCTTTCCATTTTTTTATTTTTATTGTCACTTTATAAACCTCTCATCATAATAAGAGTGTTTGGGGGAATAGCTAATGGCTGAATTAATTAAATGGCAGCAAACGTGCCAAGACAAAAGTTCATGTGATGATGGTAACACTGACAATGGTGATAAATTCAATGATGCAAAAACAGGAGCGATGAATGAATTTGATAATAAATTCAATTAAGTCTTAAATGGGAAAACATCTTTTGCCATCTTTGTCCTTTTTCGATTCTAATGCTAGCAAAAAGTTTTTGGCAAATTCTCAAAACATTTTTCAGCTGAAACCTCGCCCAAATTCTCCCCCATAAATTATAAGTCCGCCGGAGGTAACGTGGAGAATAAATTCCTAGGTTGGAAAATGTGGCAAGCATTTTAAGAATTCTTTTTGAGGGCCGAGCATTTTGAGGCTCAGCAAAATCCCACTGCCTTAATTAATTCCTTTACCTATTAAACTAGGTACATTGATTAATGACTGATAGCTAATGCCTGCATTTCACTCATACGAATCTTATACAATTACATAAATAACACAATCAAATCACTTTTATATTCAATAGGTGGATTCCAACTCCCATTCTACTTATTAAAGTTTTAAATTCTTCAATACTCTATAAATTTTATGTTTTGAATTATTCTTCACTTTTTTATAAAGCTCTTGGAAATTTTGATCAATCTTTAGGAATTTATGATTGAGAAAGCGCTCAATTTCTATGCCTGCAGTTGTTTTGAAATAATCCACACTCATAAACAACTTAGACAATAATCAAATCCTTGTTCAAATTCATCATAGAGATCAGTTAGTCCAAAGTCGTTTGTTTCGTTCTTATCAGGAGACTTAGCGTTGCTGTGCTTAATGATTTTGCCAATCATTAATTTCCAAGGCATTATTAGTCTAATGGAGTCAACTAGGCAAAATCCCAAAAAAGGCAAAATATTTTTAAGCAAAGCATAATTAGTGCAGCGAATTAAATTAATTTAACCTAATTTCTTGAGGCCTATTAATTAATTTTGATTAATGAAAAGTCTGAAGTGAGAGCGTCTAATTAAGAGGACTTGAATGATTACTTTATTAATTTCGAAAATGAATGATCATTAATAATATGTCAGAAGCATCTAAGTGGTTTAATATGAGAAGCAACACATATTAATCATTGTTTCAATAATGATAGTTGTCTTCTCGATGTTGATGATCGAATTGGGGTTTCAGTCCCTTATGTGGAAATGTCAATTTCAAAAAATTATCAAAATAAGATATAGATATCAATACGACGCAGGATGACGTAAGGTAAGTACATCTCCTCATTCAACCTCGACCCCGAAGATGTCGTCATAGCACACAAAGAAAAAAGACTGTCTCCCTAAGTATTTCCCCCCCAAGTGGACATCATAGTCTTAATTTATTAATTAATGACGTTTTGATCGGAAATCTCAATCTCGAGTGGTTCAATATTTGTATCTTAGCCATTATACTTATATTCTCTTGTGTTTCGTACTCAATTGTGGCTCCTTTCCTTCCATTACAATTCAAAAAGAAACAAATAGATTCATCATGGACTGGATGGATATTCATGACATACTCAATCTCTTCCATTCTCACATCTTCATTTATTGGCCATCTCCTTAAAATCTATGGTAGACGTAACATAATAGTGATGGGGTTAGTGATTGGATGCTTATCTAATTTGTCTTATGGACTTAGTGATTTTATTCCTATTGGCAGTTCACTCTATATTCCTTCCATTATGGTGATTAGAGTGTTTAAATAGCCCAGTCTTCAATTTAATTATAATTAAATGAAAGTTATTCTTCTTACTGTAGTTATGGTGTTGAACTAAATGTTAGTTCATGCAATCTCAAGAAGGCAATGGGCTTACTGGACATCTTAAATGATCGATGATTTTGAATACTAAATGAACCATGAAATGGACAGTGGATAATTCCATGTCAGAGAATGTTGCGATATTGTTTCCATCCCTTAATCAGCTCTTAATTTCTTCGCCAGGTGGATGTACAAAGCTTCGAAGGCTGAAAGATTTAATTAGAGAACATGGTAGAGATCGTTTATTAATAGAGGATCAAACCTTAAAACCCAATTGCCAACATTTAATTGTTAAGACATTAAAGTTATTGACACTGATGAGTGGAACTATGGACTAGAAGCTATCAGAAAAGCGAGGCATAGCAAGAGGAAAGAAAGCGATGTTCATATTATATATCCATGATATTGTAAAAACAAGTGCTATTCAGAAAAATTTCATCTTTGATGAATCATAATAACAAAATTCAAAGGCTGTCAAGAAAATGGTGCTCGAAAACTTAAATGACGCGACCTTCTAAAGGTATTACATCAGGACTGCTCGCATTTGGCAGACTTCTTGGTTCAAAATATATAAGTACTTCATGAAAAACTGTAAAGACAGTGCAGATGAAGAATTCGAAGTCATGGGTCACGTCAGATATGTTTATTACTTGTCTTATATAGCCAGGTACCGCCCCAGAATCTTTAAAAAAGAATTTGCTGAATACGCGTTCTTGGGAACTGCATAAAAGTGATACCTTCAGTCTAGTCTGTGGCTATTGAGCAAATAAATAACTTTTTGTTAGGCAGTTAGTGGCTGATGGAGTTGTCAGCTTATGTCTTGTTGAATCTTTTTTGCTAAAGCTAAACCATGTTTTGATCCAAGCATGTTGCCAAATACATTAGAATATCCAGAAGTAGGTAACTCAATTTTGTCGCGATGAATCATCGAATGTTGCGAAATTGAGTTTACCTCAATAAGTCGTGAACGACATAATATGCTATTGAAATTTTCTAGCTTCATTCATGCAGATGGATATGTGTATGAAGGAGAATGGAAAGATGATAAATATGAATGAGAAATGACTGATGTGGTCCAGTCTGTGCCTAAACAAAAAGCTCGACTACAGATGTGAGCTTCCCCTTGGAGAGAACGGTAAAACAATATTTTTTGAAATTGATTAATGATATAATTCACCTGGGTGAAGATTCAGTATTTAAGTAAGGCTTGAATAGTAACCATGAGAGAAAATCTTTATTGTAGATGAGTTTTAGACTTAAGAGTTATAAATTTCAATTTATTTGTTAATATTAAACCTTAAATATCTCATTTTTCGTGCTTCAGAAAATCATGCTTTTCACATGTTAAATCCGCTACAGGAGAATGATGTAGCTCAATGAATATTAATCATAATATAAAGGTTCTAGGGTTTAAGACGATGACTTAGAATAAATAAGAAGTATATTCCTGAAGAATTAAATGACTCTTACCAATCTCTACGTCTCTTGAAATCAGAGCCTCATATTAGATATCTTGGCTTGAGGAAAGAAGTATAGACTCTATTTGAATAACAGGATGGAGAACTACCCATTTAATTAAGGCAGTGAAATTGCAGATGACTCTGAAATCCAAAGACAAAAATGTTTGATGAGCAAGTGATAATTTAAGGATCTACTCGCAATATGATAAATAGAGTCTAAAATATCGATCATCCTAATTTTATAATTGACTTAGAATACATGAAAGAGATGTTTGATGAATACCATGACTAAAATTGGTATAATTTCATTGACCATGCGAGTGACTACACCATCGCGGAATGGTATGAGAACATGGACAAGAACGCTCCCTTCTTTGACAGGTATAACTAGTGGCAGACAAAGAAGTTTGGATACATTCTTCCTATTAACGTCGACTGATTAATCCATTAAGTGAATTTTTAAAAATTTCGATTTGAGAGAATTCTAAAGGTTGTTATTCTATCCCTAATTTGTACATTAAATTAACATAATTATACCTAATATCTTTTATGAAATTTCATTAGATCTTTTTTGAACATCTCCATTCTATTTAAGAGGATATGTTTAGAGTGTTTGAAGGCATAGCTTCTGGATGCATGTCGACTCCGACCTATCTCCAAATAATGAAACTAAATAATATTTTGGTCTTAAGATTATGGTCTTAATGTTATCACTAAAACTATTATAAAAACTGCACCAAAAATACTTCAATCTTTATTTCAATATTCTACCTCTTTGCAATCTCTAATTAATTTCTCACGATACGCCATCGGCTCCATGATCGACCCATCCATCTCCTAACTTGTCATTGGCATATTCGAGAGTGCATGTGGTATAGGTTTCATGAGTGGACCTCTCATTGGATCTCTTTTCTATTCAATAGGTGGATTTCAACTCCCATTCTACGTAATATCAGGCATATTCCTTTTATTTGCTCCTTTCATTCGCGTACTATTACCCTCCAGTGTTGATCAAGTAGTTACAGATAGAGAAGGCAAGTCTAAAGACTTAACATATACTAAATTAGTCAGCAATTCAAGATACATATTAGGTTAATGTGTAGCACTAATTGCAGCATTTGGATTCTCTTAATATGAAAGTACTTTAGCATACAGATTGAGTGACTTTGGATTCACATAACTCTAAATAGGCTATTCATTCTCACTTGTTGCTCTTAGTTATTTCATATCTAACTTCATTGTCCCGATAACTCAAGCATACTAAATACCTGCCCGAACTGTCATATCTACTGCCCTGTTCTGTCTTGTTCTAAGTGTTCTCCTCTCTGCTCCATCACAGCTATTAATCATTGACTCCACTTGATGATGATGATGAGAAATTATCATATAAGCCTAATTAAATATTTATTAAAGGGAAGGTGGAGGGGGAGGAGAGAGAAGACAATTCCTTTCAGGATTTGGCAGGCTTCTGTGAGGACTCGGGGACCCTTTTACCACATTAGGAGTCAGTCTGTTGTTATCTGGAACTTCATTCTATGGGGATCATAGCAGGAAATCTTCTGGAAAACATCCAGACATTGGCAGGACCCTCTCATCGATCTCCATATAGGTTCCAATTAAGACCAGGTAAGCAACAATGATTACTTTAAGCTCTCCTATTAACTCCACTTAATATCTATTATTCTTCATCTTTACTGAATCCTCCATCTATTCCAAACATAGTTCTTAACTAAGGGACTGATTAGGGTGATGAATCATTTAATATTGGCAGATTAAAACTGCCGAAGATTATCCCCCTTCAGATCGAATCTGGTTCTCAAAAAAAAAGGGGTAGCCAGATAAAATCAGTCAGATAAATGTCCTCGCAGATGGAATCTGACGGACCAAGACCACTCCCCTGATGTAACATAGTCTTCTCAGCCTCCTGCCCAAGGCTGCGCCCCTCCCAAAAAAGACAAGGGCAGAGGGATCCTCCCTGTGTCTTCCCCTGAGGATAAAACTCGTGGAATTTAATTCCATCTTGAAATTAAAATCAAATCAAGGGACTGATTTATGTTACATGAGCAGACCCATCTGAGCACACCCTAGTTGAAGGAGGGGATCTATCTCTAGGAAGTTGGCAGCATCAATGAGGGAATAAAGAGAGGGGAAATCTTAGGGAAGGAAAGAGATGTACCAAGGAGGGAGGAGAGAGGTGAGGGAAGGGGTGGGCAGAGGGTTTGGAAGAGGGGGTAGGGGGTCAGTGTGGTAATGGGTGAGGAAATCGATGCATTTAGAGAGAATGAGAGTGGAAAGGTAGGCTATTTTGATTGGGGAGGAGGTGTCTTGTTCTAGGAGGAGTTAGCGGAGGAAGGAGGAGTGCTAGAGAACTTCTGGATTGGCATCTATATTAACTTCTTCTTTGGATTGAAGTTTAACTGTTTCCATTTATATCTATGAATGATTTCACTCTCTCACTTATTAATGCTTCCAGAATCAATCACACTAACAATCATTGGCTATGCATCCATTGGAATAATAGCTCCATTCCTGTATGTCCCGATCCTTCCTGAAATAATCTAAGCAGCTGAGATCAACCTAGGATACAAATCTACTGACATAAGTGACCTGAGTGCTGGCTTATTCACTACATTCAATTGCATTGGAACAGGAATAGGTCCTCTATATGGAAGTTACGCCAATAAATATTGGGGATTCAGAACCACTTACGACATAAGTGCCTGTTTCATCTTTCTATTTGGTCTTCTCTATTTATCTAACTATATAAAGACTCGTCATTAGAAACCATTAGAAGAAGAATCAGAAGAGCATTCCCAACCTCTTCTCTCCAGTAAGGTTGATGCATGAATCATTAATACTCACATACTACTATCCCATGTTTCTTAGCATATTCCATTACTGTATTTATAAATGTATGTCTTTCTATCTCTCCTACCTTAATAATTAAATCAGTTCCTTCCTTTACAAATCTAGTTATTGTATCTACCTTAGATGACTTCTCTGTGTGACATTCATCCATTAATACTAGATTAGGTCTGAATTATTATTTGCATTTACTACAGGTGGGAATGGGGATGGGTTTATAGATGGGGGAGGTGATACTGGGCCAGTCTTTGACTGTGTTGCATATTGGACATTTATAGTGAGGGAGGGTCCCATTGATGGGGATTGAGGAGGGGGTATGGCCGGATATGTCAGTGGTTATGTGAAGGTAAGGATTAGAGGAGAGTAACGAGAGAAGAGAGGTGATGTCGGAGAAGGAGATATCTTTACATAGAGAGTATTGCTTGCGACACCATTGGATTACTTCGTCTGGTTTACGTTTGAAGTGGGATCTAGTTAATAATACTTTCTATTTAGTTATTGTGTTCTTAAATGAAGATGAGATGATGAGGATCTTAGAACTTTTATCTAATAATTCTTATGAAAAGGGAACTGAGAGTTTTTCTTATTTAGGAATTTTGGGAACTTTGGCCTTTGACTCCACCATAGCCTTCGCTTAGACTCCTAATGCACTTCCAAGCATTGCTGTAACAGCTCCTATCTGTTTCTAGTATTAGTCTTAAAATAATTGAAATTTAGCTTATAGATCAGCCATTGATATTTATTATGCTTCATGTTCGATCTTTTTCTCTTCAGCTCTTTTAATCTATTCAGTCACTTTGACATTTAACTATTCTGCTGTTTCAGTCTCCTATTTGCCACTCTTTTTCTCTTCTCCTTTCTTGACTGTACCCTTGTTGATCACTTTCTTTCTTTCCATTTTTATAACTACTCTCATTAATCATTCCTTTGGGGATGTAGCCAAATAAGCAGAGAATGGAACAGCTGTAGGAGTCAACTCTATCTTGAAAGGTCCATCAATATAATAAATATCATGTTGTTCAAGTTGCTTATCATTGGTAGTCGAACTTCCATTAATAACAATGAGAATTGAATCTGTATCCAAGTTTAATTCAATTGTCTCATCTTTTGTGTCCGAATGCATATGAATAACATTAAATTCTTTAAAACCACTTTCAATAATTAAATATGAATGACTTCTTATTCTTACCGTTTGCCATGAATTAAGGCAAGACTAAGACAGATAAGTTCTTTAACTAAAGAAGTAGTTCCATCTAGAATTCATATAAATCATCCACCTCTAAAATCCTCAAACAATCAACTGAATTAGACAAGACGCTCAAGACCCTTAACATTTCGATCCCATCCCTTTCCTCTAAAGAACCAAAGATGCTGACCCCCACCAGCAACATAGGCTCTCGTCCTTCCACGATC
>JAGYYO010000216.1:0-11877 GCA_021441625.1 Diophrys sp. 3 WChen-2021
CACATTTCTGCAGATTTAATCTGCCCAAATTATTTTACAAGTCCGGAATCGAACCTGAAGGACGTAATCCATGGACAACAAATAGGTCCATCTTTAAATGGTTGATCGCCCCATATGACAGTTTAATTTACAGATTCAGGGAGGTTCCAACCAAGTCTATCTTAGTGATCTGGCTTTGGAAAACAAAAATGAAAAGCAGGTTCTGGAGAGATATCCATAATCATCTAAGACCTCACTGCATAAATTCAAATAATGACTTACTATCTTGACCAAGATGCAAAACAAACGAGTTGCGAAAGTGGGATGCCAACGGACTAGTATTTTGAGACATGGTAATATTACTTCAGAGAACATCTGTTAATATCTTCCATAACAGAGCGATCTATGAATGAGACGTCGAGGAAAGTGGATTATCTAAGGACAAATTTAGACACAGATTGATTTTATGCATCAAGCTCAATGAGAAACGATTACAAGCTTTCTCGTGTAAGAAGATGACTCTGAGAGTGAAATCATAGTTATTGACTAAATAAGATCAAGGGAAGTTACTTTTGTCTCAAACACAATCAGAGTTTGCAGTTTAATTCTGAGACACCACATTACTTAAAGTATTTAATTCAATTAACGATCATAGAATCCACTAAGCCGCAATAGTGATTTATTCTTGAAACTTAAAAGATGCCTGTAGATAGCAAATATCTTCTTTAAATTTCTTAATCTGGAGGAAATTTAGCTTGTTTGTCTAGTTATTCAAAGAAAGAACTCAGATTAGAATACATTAGTTATTAGCATATCTCTTTACTGTCCTGTCGTTTTAATTCCATTTTAATTAATAATTGCCATACACTCAAGTACTTAACACATTTAAATTAATATACTCAGTTTAGAAACATTAAATACCTTACTTGAATTGTGTGATTCAATAGATACATTACTCATCTAATGATGAGCCTATGATAGATTGCCATTTGAAGACTTCAAGCAGTAAACATGTGTATTGAAGGGAGCTGAAGATAATCAAAGTAGCATCGATACACATATATGTATAATAGATGATAAAGCATATTAATTAAAAGACAATTAAGAATTGTATGCAATTCAAGTATTAAAATCAATCTTACTCAAATAGAATATCAATATGACTGAGTTTACAATCCAATTGAATGATTAAATGCTAAGTATGATGATCTCAAGAGAAGAAAGTAAGAAAGAACTTCCATCATTCAATAGTAATTATTTTTATTTCAACCCTCCATTGAATAAGATCAGTGGTTTAAATTTTGATTAATATCGAATCTATTGTCAAACTTGTAAGTATATGAACTCACTCATTCTGAAGAAGAGAGAGAGACAACATGAAGACGATGGCACTTCATGTAGGTTCTATAACAAAGGAAGAAGGCACTTCTGTAAATTTCCTAAATTGAATGATTAGACTATTTATTGTGTTCATCATGTTCTTAAGTATTGATAGCCTTACTTGTAGATCTAAATGAATAAGCAGATGCTGGTCTATTTGTGAAAGGTCCCATTGTTCTATCTCACACCTGTAAGAAAGATAGACTAGCTAAACTCGTGAACATCTATTCAAAAAGAAGCAAGAATACTCAATTGAGAGTGCATTCTGATATAAAGTGAGCATAAATATAATTAACCCATGAGAGACAGATGCATTCAATGATAGAAGTGCTATGCATCTCAGAGTATTCTAAACAAAGAAAATCGTAACTTATTAGTTAGAAATAAATTAGATAAAAAATTTCATTTATGTTCTAGAAGTTGAACTCTCATGCAATTCTTCTCTTTATTTCTCACCCCCTTCTAATACTTTCTTATCCATTTCACCCTTTTCAGACCCTTGTGGGTCGTCTCCACACTCTCTTATAAGTGTACTCCCACCAACAAACGTCTGAGCATGTACTGGAAAAGCTCAAACATGATCTAGTTAGCATCTTTGCTAAAATCAAACCTGGAGATATTGATGATTAGTACAACTATGCTGATGGTTACAAAGATACATCTAAGACATATGAAGATCTAAATACAAACAGTGGAGATGGATGTGATGCTAATGGCAGCATAGATCAGACATTTTTAATATCCTAAACTCAACTCAACCTATTAGTTGATGTAAGAAGTATTTAGGAAACGTTGATGCTTCTATCTCATTCTTTTCTGAGACTGGATTAGACAATAACCTCAGACAAATAGAATTGCTGAGAACTTTGACAAGTGTTAAGCTAAATGCCTCACCTCAAACTATGTTCCTAATAATGAAGAGTATGATTGTCTCCCCTTGATAAATAAAATCTAATATTTGAGAAGAGATAAAAACCAATATAAAGTAAAGAAATGTACTTTTCACTGTCTCTAAACAAGTTGCATCTACTAACCCTCTCTTCTCTAACATTAAGATCCTTCTCTTCCATATGCCTCTAAGATTCCCTCTATTAGTCTCGAAATGATCTTCTGTGAACAGATTAATAATGTCTCTTATATAAGTTGACGGTCATATAATATAACATAATCTAGAACACTATGCATGAGAATTACAAGGATAGACTTGTTAAGAAAGTACAGTCTAGAGAAATGGGAAGACTCAAGAAAAAGAAAGATAGAATGACAAGGAGCTTCAAGGCAAATATATAATGAAGGAGGTTGATGTGCAAGAGAGTTCTGTAAAACCAGTCCTTATTGAGGAGAACATAGATACGAAAGACTCTAAATCAAACAGAAAGAAACAATGGTTCGGTCAACAATTGGAGCAGAAGGAAAGACTCATCAGAAAACAGAAAAGATTCCTAGAGCAGGGTAGAATGAATGAAGAATCAGATGATGACATCGAATATGATTTATTCATCTGATATGATTGAGGGAGTCTCACTTGAGAGGACAAGATTGATTACTTCTTTAAACTTTAAGTACAGGTGTGTGGTTGATTAAGGATCCAGTTGTGATTGCATCAATCTCTCATGCAAAGTACCTTCTCGTGAAAGAGAGTTATTAAATGTCAATTTGATGCTTAAACCCTGCAACAGCATCATCATAATAGTAAAAGTAGTCAGAATGAGGTCTACTTTAACAGAGACAAGTCCCCCCTGTAAACCTAGTATTTAAATTGAACCACCACATGTTATTACGTATACTCAAGTCCTCTCCAATACAACTCAGCTCTTATAAATTACTCCAAATTAATCCATCTTCCCCAAGTCTCTCACTGTCTCAAGTGAATTAAAATCAATACCCAATCATGAAGTCACTCGAATAAAAGTAAAAAACATCCCAAACTCCATATAAGTAAAATACGATGAAGTAATCGTTAGTTTCTTAGACTTAACAGCCACCAAATTACCATATTCATTTCCTTCAAGTCCCAATAAGTATTTCTATAATTAACTTCAATAGCATCCATCATCTTAAACGAGTCTTGTGATTGATCTAGTATTAATTTAATCTTAATATCATGTTCTTAATACTAAGAATAGAATCAAGGAAGGCTTACTCATCTAAATTAGTCATGATAGTTTTAGTTAAGTCGAGGTTTGTTGATGTTTCAATAGAGAGAGATTGAATAAGAGTGTTATCGATGTAAAGATTGAAAGTACTATTTATATCAGTTGATATGGATTCTTGTTGGGGTTTGATGATGGCTTAGAGAGCAAGGGCAGTTGAATGGGTTAATCTATTGTTTGATTCTTTAATTGAGCATAGAAGGTATTCCATACCTTTTTATATGTTCTTACTGAGTGAGTAGCTTCAAGGTTACCGAATGATCTAGTTATTGGCATAGAACCTCCTTGGACAGTTGTCTAGTCTTGTTAGGATGCTATTTAACCCATAAGTTGTCTTGCTACTGACTATTATCCTTCTAGAATAAGAATAAGAGCAGTGAGTGATTGAATGTAAGTATTTATGAAGTCATGTGCAGTTGATAATTAATATGAGTGGTTTGAGACTAGATATCTGAGTTCTTTCCTAGTCAGAGAGAGCCTAAATAATATAGGTATTAGCAGTGAATAGCAAATGAATCAAGTCCATTGGACCTTCCATTAAATCCACCACTTGAGTCTCCCCATTAACCAATTAATAACTATATCTACCATATCCTCATACACTAATCCAGTATAATCCTTCTTCATTTCTTCTCCCTTTATAACCCAAATGCAATCCAACTCTCCTGTACCTGACCCATCCCATTCAAACCTTCCTCATGATGCTTCATACCTTACTAATCATACCCAGTCTAAAGAAATCCCCAGCTACCTTATCTATTAACTAGATCTCTTCTGATGTTGGATTACCAAAGGACTTAAAGAATTAGAATGTCATGGTCATGGGGATGGCAGTGGAGGAAGTATGTTTAATGCAGCGGTGTGGATAGTCGATCATGGATTAGACAGTGGAGAAGAGAGAGAAGGGGATTGCTAGTAGCATTTGGGGAAATGAGAAGGGAAGAGTTAATAGAAGAGGAGGGATTGATAGTGAGTGAGAGGGAGGATGGGGGAGGGAGTGTGGTTAAGGAGACGTCTAGGAGATGGGGTGACGGGGAAGCGGAATGGGAAGATAATAATATAGAGGAAGGGAAGCTGCTAGATAAGTATTTATTTTATATTTCAACTATTGGGTAAATGGCAAAAAGAAAGAGCACCCTCTTAGAATATTGCAAGCTCCTATCAGAAGATTCAAAAGAAGAATAAAAAGAATCTCTCTTGTCTAAAGAACTGAGAAATGTAATTCCTTGAGAATGCGATTAATATATTCTAAATACACCAAGAGAAAGACAATTACTCCCCTTGATGTGATTTAAGCTTTGTAGAAACAAGAGAGAACACTTTATAGGTTTAGTTGTTATTGTTGTTGATAAATAACTAAATCAATCATTCATCTCCTTTGATTAACAACTATCTCTCTACTTCATCTACTCCTAAGTCATAATGATCTATCAAAGTTAAATCTTCCACTAGTTACAATCCAGGACTTACTTCCCCAACACACTCCTATAACCTCTCTAATCATATCTTTCTCCATAGTAAATTATCTTTTTCCATTTCTTTCTTTTCTTTAACTTCCTTCTCCACCTCTCTAGTAATCCTAATCATCTTGTTTTATTATCTTTATAGCCTTGGTATCATCATTAATCTACTCCACATGAGAATGCCTATCTATTGATGCATTTAAATACTCAGTGTCTTATTTACATCTATCTATTATGATATGGAGAGAGGAATAAAGAGAATCACTATCTCTTACGTTGTATTTGTGATATAGAGAAGATAGTCATTGGGGGAAGGGGAAGGATGGACTTTTTATCTTAATAGAAATTAGGAGAAGGAGTATTCTTGACGTTTTAGAGGGATATGATCTATCGATGATAATAGATTCTTATTAGAACATTTAGAAGTAATGTAATTTAATATACTAAGTAGCAAGAATCCTCTCTATCTTTCTAAATATACCTCAATATCTTCAATTACTAATCTATTTATTCTCTCACTGTCATACCAATCTCACTAATAGTTCAATTCAGTAGTAAACCCACTTCCGAACGTAGACAAACCACTTCCCCCTTCATCTCCTTCACATACCCTTCTTACACTTACGGATGTCCCTTCTCTTCTCTCTCATTCTCTTAAAACAATATAGCTGATGTATTAGACAGAACAATAGAATCTCCATTGTATGATCTAATCTATTTGTGTTCTACTGGTCGATAGAAACTAGTATATTGATCTTTCTATTTGAAGCGTATGTTTTTACTTAGATTGATAGGGAGATGGTGTTTATTTACTATTATTGGTAGTTTGAAGTGGTAGGGGGAGGAGTGGACGTGGTGAAGGAGGGGATGGTTTATATTTTAGTTTATTTATTATTAAAGGGAGAGGAGAGATTTAAATATGTAATTTTGGAATAGTGGCTAATGCTATTCTCTTGAATATGATAGCAATGAGAGGATCTAGTTCTTATTTACTTTCAATCACTCTCTATAGATTATTGCATTCATTTCTTTAATTGAGTTGTTTAAGGGATTAATAATTAAAAATTGATTCTTGATTAATCATGTCAGTGTCTCTGATCCTCTTTAAGGATGTCTGATGCACAATAGGTGATGGCTCCTCGTCTTATATATCAGTACAATAATCAGCAGGAGATTGTCCAGTACCTTTACATTTATTATCATTATCTGTATCAATGCAAGTATTATCACTGAGACATTCATAACGTACTTCTATTTGACATCTAGATGAGCAACCATCAACCATATTAAGTCTCAGACATAATCTGTTAGCAGAAAGAGACAAGTAGGGAGTGCACCTCATCTGAAGAGAGTAGGAAGAAAGTGATGGCAAACTATAACTGCCGGAGGAGATCCTAGTTATATCAACTCTATGCATTAGCATTTGTTTGCCGCATTATTGCATAATTAAATGAGTTTTAAATAAAGAATCTGACTCAACTAATAAAATAGAATCAATCTTGCGCTGAACAAGAGTTTGCACTTCTTAATTAATGAAATCAGTTGAAATATATAATAGTAATACTCTGCGATGATTGCATCGATAGATCCTACTAAATAGAAATCAGAGGAATATCTATCTATGATATACTAAAATAGATAGATAAAAATGAAATTGCCTTACAAAGGGAAAGTACGAATCATAAATGAATTCTAACATTCAATAGAATATCTTAAATCAACAATAGATCAACTCACACATATAACAGTACTCTCAATTTAATAGTTTATGGTCACAATTAAATAAAGATTACTCTATCTATTGATATCCCATCCCTTATTACAGCATATCAATGCAAACCATGTCAATCTATACCTCATAATATTGCATAACGTTGTAGATGTTCATGTGTAATGTGTGTTACATGTATTCATAAGAAGAAGATGTATTGACATGATAGGGTTCAGGGAGATGTAAGTTAGTTAGTTATATTGATATTAATGACATAGATAGATTTTAATAGGATAGTTATACGTAATAATATAAGGAGTGTTGATATTAGTAAACAAAGGGAAGGATCTTTTTTTAATCAATGATGGGTTTAATTAGATTAAATTCTGTCAATCATTAATTAACATAATTCTCTTCTCTTTATAAGTTAAACAGCAGGGGTAAACATTAATTAGAAAATGTTAATTCAAACTCAATATTCAAAAGAATCAATATTAGAATCAATGATGTTAATGATTTACCTTCAATGCTAGAAGTAATAAGAGTGGTGGAAGGAGTTGTCAAAAAGAACCTTAATAATAAGATCCATTATTCCCATGCGGATTAGTTTAGACCCTTTAATTATTCATTTAAGCCCGTCTTTGAAGGACACTGCAAGTGATGATGGAACAAAGACAAAGAATCTTCATTCACATGTAGGATATAGTTCTCCTATGTCTGGAAGATAAGAAGAACATCCACCTAAGTGGTTGTTGACTAATCGAGACGAGATGGACTCCAACTTCCTAACTCTCTTAGAAACCCTCTTACGATTATCGACCGATTTAAATAAATTCGGCTAGGATTAGTTGCATTTTTGGTATTTTGAACCCACTTGTATCTCCTAACCCAAGACTTATAGATTCATTGTAACTTAGGATGTGCAAATGCATAAGACATTGCATTCAACTGGTCGCATTTATTCAATTATATTCTCTTCTTCTCATGACCTTCAATCTAGCTCAAGTTGTTTTAGTTTCAATAAATAGCAATTAAGTCAATGGTTAAATCTGCGATGAAGCAAAACAAGAAAGTAACGAAGATGAAATCGAAGAAGACGAGGAAGATGAAGAAAACAAAAAGAACCTATAATGAAAGAGGGGTTTGGGAATATATCTTAATCGTTTTAACAACCTCAGTAATGATTCCAAAGTCATTATTTCACTTATGAATGGATATCTTAGTTGTACTATCTAATGTATTGGAACTCTACATTGAGATACTTACTTATTAATCGTGGATCTCAATATAATAATGGTCGAACCTTACTAGGTGCTAATGATAATATCCATCTAATAAGAAAAGGTGCAAACCGAGTTTGGTTCAGCCTTTGAGACAGGAAAAAATTGAACAAACCCTTATTGCGAGCATTCTAGACAAAAATACTTCGTGGTTCCGCACTCCCAACCTAGACAAGTCTCTCTTGAGTTGAAAAAATCTCTGAATGTCTTGTTTTCTTTAATTAAAATTTAAAATGATTGAAGTCTACAGCTCAGTTAATTCAAATGCAAAAGTTTTTTAGAATTGAGCATCCCCATTTAAATATAAAGAAATAGCTAATTTCTTAGATTCATTGATTAATGATTTCATTCATTCATACTCACTCACCTACTAAGTTTCTCAGTAGTATTTAAGAATGCTAAATGTACTAAATGAATTAACCTTCTGCTTTAACTTATTAAACTTCATTATCTCTACGTTTCCTATTTACGAAAGACTATCTATACTATGATTAATGATTCAAGACAGATCTTATCTGTTATACAATCAATGTAAATGGCTTTTCTTTATAATTAATATATTCATCTACTAAATCAATAGTTACATTTCTTTAACCTGTTTCAGATAGATTTCATTAAATGCCTTTGTCTGAAATACTTCTTTGATTCTTAAACAACACTATTAAAGTCTCTTGGATATCCGGTTAAGTATTTCCACTTGGAACATTTCATTGTTTTCTTTGGTGAATTGATATTCTCTCATCCGTCCAAAAAGATTTCTAAGAATTCAATAGTCCACTTATCACTACATAGTCTCACAAGCCTTTTCTTATTTCACTCGGATAAATAGAAGTATTAGTGGAAAGTCTTGATATTTCTTCATTTGTGAAACTTTCCATTCCCATCTTCAGCGGAGAAGAAAGCTAATGTCTTGACCTCTGTATTTTAATGTATAGTAATTAAGATCTACAATCAAGCCTAATAACAGACTCTTTCTATCCCACCTAATTGAGGTGAATGTAGTAAGGACTGTTAAGAGGCAGATATTTTTTGCTTTGAGAAACTATCTTATGAACGCCATGAGTAGTGGGTTAGAACCCGCTTAAACTATATCCTTCTTGTATTAGCCTTTATCCTTAGTCATATCTCATTTCAGCTACAATGCAATTAAGGAAAAGATTTAAATACTTCTTCTTCTCCTTCATTTTATTAATTATGGTTTCAAATTATCTACTGACATCTGTGTTGAGAAATGTGGAGATGGTATTCTATTAGGTAAGTACTTATATATCCTTTCACCTTTCTCTTCTATGCACACTCTCTTGGCAGGACCTTAACTCAGGTCTTAGCGTGATAGGGCTCTGTAGGCTTTGGGGGCAGCAGAGTAATGAGAGAGAAAGCCGACTACAAGAGTGGGGACAGAGCCTGGTCCTCCAACTCTTCTTCTTGAGAGTTTGTCAGAGAGGTCGGCGAGTGTGCCTTTTAAATACTTAAATTTATGAGTTACCCTCTTTAGTACTCTCCAGAAAATAGAGAGTCACTCCACTTGAATATATGGTAAGTCAATTAATAGTTATTATTATTATGGAAGGTAATTGGGATGTCAAGATCATCAGACTTAGTTGATTTATTGATTGATCTAAAGGGAAACACTTTCGTGGCTGTGATTAATTATCATATTAGAGACTCTTACTTGTTGAGTTGGGAGTCTAAAGTCTTCAACTTCTCTTCAGTTAAAACATTTTCTGAACAGTTATTTCCTTCTTAGTTGCCTTACACTATTCCTTCATTAGAAAGAGAAAAGAGGTTCATTGATTGATTAAATTAAATGGCAGCCATACAATGTGATTGATGAATATACAAATGAGGCCCCCTGTCTTGATTTAACTTCAAATACTTGCATATCAGTCGTTTAGGTAAAGTCCCTGCTAGAGCGTGTTGATTTACATTCTGCGTTACCTCCGTCAGACCCTCTTGATAGTATGGAGAGTGCTTAGTCGGATAAAAAACTCAGGATAAGGAATTGAACCTGGGCTGAGTTAGCATAGTTGAATGAACGGGGTGGAAAGTCAGTTTTGATTTTTCTATATCACTTCAATTTTGGGATGCTGAATGTAGGTGATATCTCAAAAGTTCAGATTGAGCATGGTCAGTGACTCTAAGGGTGGCAATCTTTGAATCTGTGTCAAACTCAACCCAATCGTGGCCCTTTGTAAATTTCTTGATAGTTGTTAAACATCTGACTTGTTGGAACACTATTTAACATTGGGAGAATGATAGTCTGGACAATGGAGTAAGCAAGGCCTTCATTTAATTAAAATGTAAATCGCTAATTGTTCTTGAGATTGCAATAAACTTCAAAATTGTGAAACCCTTTATTTATTAACTCAATTGAGGTTGTAAGACATATGTCCTCTTCTTACACTGACTATTAATTTTGTTCTTCTATCTCTTAATCTCAATATTAAACTTCTATTACATATTGATGATGTTTCTTTTACCCCATATGCTTTTTATAAGTGTGTTACTTTGCTTCTCTTCTGACTTAGTTAAAGAGAATGGGAAATAAGCAGTGATAAAGAAAGTCTAGTTGGATTAAAATTGAGCTTATTTAATTAGACCTGTTAAACATAAATTAAAACAAATGAAAATACAATACCAATCCTATTGATATATGTCAGCGTACCCTAACTCTGCTATTAAAGTAGTCTATTAGTTTAGAAATTTTAATCATCAATTACACAGTGTAAATATTGTAGCAGATGTCTAATAAATGCAGTAGGTTATTATTATTGTCATCATCATCGTAAATTCTATCAATATCCCCATGAACCCTTATTCCAATAATTAAATAGGATATTAAGAGTCTGTTGCTACAAATCAATAATATTGCAATTGCCAATGAGAGGTAGAAGGCAGGAACAAGAAAAACGTCTGGGAATCCATTTTCAAAATTAATTAATTATTTAACATCGTAATTAAAATTAGTAATATGGTTTCTTGTTAAAGCAACATATATGTTTTAGCGAGGTGATAACATGCTTCATTAAACTTAGAGCTATTAGGATGATAAAACCCTCAAAAGTTCTTGTTCTCAAAATGGGATTAAGGTTTAACGCCTAAATACTCCCATGTCTCATTGCCTTGGAATCTAGATTAAGGCTTAACAGTCCCATCGATCCCATCATTAGACTAAGTTGCTTGCATTTTCCCCATTTAGTAACCACAGTTTTTCTTCCTGATTTAAGTCAGAAGAAATAGGGCTTGAGGTTCCTCAATAATTAAGCTTTCAGGATTATTAGTATAAACACATCATCGGTTTTTGTCTTCGTTTAAGCCTCTTAATTTTGAACCTAGTCTTAAACAACTTCATTCAAGAAAGTTAGGATGTGTTACAAAATGCTTCCTCGTGCTATTGGTTTTATTTTCCTGAATTTAAAGTGACTTTCCGTTGCCTCTAACTGCTTTCTCAAGACCAAGAACATCAGCATTCGTAAATTTTTGCAAGATTATTTTTCATATGGAGGTCAAAGTTATTTTTATCTCTCAATGAGATAGTTCTCTTTGTAATGCTCTTGTTAACACCAGATTATTAAGGTCTCAGAACTAATAAAGTAAGTAGCATCTTACCCCCTATTTGCTCCAAGTGTTAAAAGACACACTTCAGGTGGTCTCAAAGGCAGATTTTCTAATCTCTATTTTAGAACTTCATTTTTAGGTATTAAATTATTTAAATTTTGAAGATGAATTTTCCTAAGGAATATTCTAGTGAGAAATCTAAATGTTCAAGTGCACATGTAATCTCCTGAAAGGCTGTCAAGATGTTACAGAACTCTAAGAATCCTAGACAACCAGGTTAAATCACGATCATAACTAGATTGGAAGTTGTTATGTTGAAGTTCAAGAGTCATTAGACTCTAAGACTTGGTAAA
>JAGYYO010000217.1:0-11875 GCA_021441625.1 Diophrys sp. 3 WChen-2021
TTGTTCCCTACCTGCCCTTCCCCTGGGCAAGTTTCATGGTGGCAGAGCAAGGACTTGAACCCATGCTTGTTGACGGAGATCTATTTAGATCCATTCTTGTCCGTTATGACTGGAAGCTAATCTCTGGTCAACTCCATCTTAATCCTTATAATAATTAATCTCCCACCTTAATTTTAAAGGCTTTCATGGCCTACCATTAAAAAACTAGAATGACAATTTAAATTAAGGTTTTTAAAAGAGGAACTCAATTCATTTCCATACTCTTCTTGGCAGGTGAAGGCTGTATCTTCTTCCCTTATCCTGTGGCTCTTGGCTCCCTTGAGGATAGAGTGCTGGAGGCAGCTTCGGAGGTCAAGGCATCAAGCTTCTATTTAAGCCTGGCATTCTCGCTCCTAAGATCTCTTAAGCTTTGCTTCACTTCTTCGTTGCTGGAAAGGATTCGGCCCTCTGCCTTTGTGTCAGACTTTCTTTTTTTCGCAGATGCAACCAAGTTGATGGCGCGGCCCTTGCAATCTGACCCAAGGTTAATCTCTCACTTACGAGCAATGTGTTTTGACTAGAGGAGGACCTAGGCTATTTCAGGCTTCAGAGGGGCAAATATTGTTTCTCTCTTATCTAGCTTATCCACTCGATCAGCAATGGATTGCGAGAGCAGAGATTTGATTTCCACAGGGGCAAGTGAGAAACAGAGCTAAACAATTGAAAGAAAGAATGCTTACGTTGGACAGCCATTTCCTGTCTGGCCTTTTGTTATGCCTATAGGTTGGTAAGTATCGCTTAATTTCTTCATGCCGTTGAGCAAACTCCCAAAGATCTTGGATTCTTAACCCTTCATAATGCGGCAGGGTGCAAGAGCGGGCTTTGTCTCCGTCCAAGGTCTAGGTCATTAATGCAGACCTCACTTACTAATATCTCTCCGACACATATTCCTTTTAAGTACTCGAGATCAATATTCTCCATAGGGGGAAGAAAGAAGCCCCCCTCAACTGCAAGAATCCGGTAAAGATCATTTTTAGATCTGAACTTGGCCTACAATAGCTTCTAGTTGACTGTTTGCATTTAATTATTATAAACTCCGTTGTGAATATCTTATGAAACTAGCTTTTTAGTTGTTTCGCTATTATATTTAAGATATTTAATTAAGCATTTTTATTTAATTAAGTAACTAAAATGCGAATTCGCATGGTGTCGCTTCCTTATTTCCACTATATTTCTATATTAATTAAAATGAAATCTTCACACTCGCTTCGCTCTCTGCAAGGATCGAGCAAAGGCTAATTCAGCGATTAATCACATCTTTCCTCAGCCAACAGCGAAATGTAGGATGAAGCAGGAGCAGGCGGCTCTCGATTCAGATAGTACGACGAACTGCTTGACAAAGCCAAGGCTCAAAGGCACACGCAGCTGGTTTCCACCCTCTTTCCGCTAAAAGAGCACGTCTCTTTCGGCACTCTTGCCTACACCGACTTTGATCACAGAGAAGTTGTCTAGAGCGTGAACCTCACTAGTGATCAATCTTTCAGGGCATTAGTGACAGACTATTCCAAAGAGTATAAGATCAATCAATAAAATGTAAGAGAGAAGTATATCACCCTTGTCGCCAACATAGACAATTTGATTGAGGTTCTGAATGAATGCTGTGAACAGATCGACAAGCCAGCGAGCCTGGTTGTCGATGAGAGGATTGAAGAGTCTAAAGAGTGGGCAACAGGTACTAAAGATCACCTGAATCCTCAATTCCTGCCGTTGACTTAGAAGATCTCAGACTTGCTTTCACTCTCTTTCTTTGACCGTGGAAAGGGGGGTGATAAAGTTAAATAATAAGAGAAAGTCAAGAGAAAGAGAATCGTCGACGCTTACGAGAAAACATAAATTGCAACTTATATATAAGAATTCCAACCAACTGCGGCAGAGCTGGCCTCAGCCTTTAAGATGACCTATACTAATTCGTCAAGGTTCCTAAGGAGGAATAAGAGAAGCATTCGTAGGAAGACTGTGAGAGAGGTTTCAGTTAAGCCAAGAGAAGAGCTAGATGAAAAGGAACAAATAAAAGTGCAGGAATTTATAAAACACTCCCATAATCCTATCAACATATAAGATATGTAAAAGTTTATTAAGACCCAGTTGGGTAAAGATTTGAAATATGCTAAGATTTATGGACTTGTAAAAAGATGGGATAAGTTTTCATATAAGAAATGTAATTTTACTAACAAAGATAAATTTTCTGACCGAGTTAAAATCATCACGGCCCTTTTCATTGAAAATGTTGCGATGCATCTTCGTGCTGGGAAAAGATTGATTAACATAGACGAGTCCTTCTTCAACAGCAATCACTTTAAGTCATACAGCTGGAAGGAAAAAGGATCCTCAGATAACTTTATTGTAAAACAAAATTACACTCAGGTCCACATCATAGCAGCTGTCTCCTCAGATAATAAGGCTTACTTCGTCTTGAAGGAGGGCTATAACACTCAAATGAACGTAATTTACTTTCTGAAGCAACTCTAAGGCATCTTAAACAAAGAAGATCCTAAGTGGAGAGAAAATACAGTTCTGATCTTGGACAACGCCGCTGTTCACAAAGGAAGATTTGTTAGAGAATTCTACGTCCAGTGCGAGCTAGCCATCCTTTTTTCACCTCCTTACCAACCATAGCTCTCTCCAATTGAATATGCGTTCCATTAGATCAAAGGTGGGATTAGAATTTAAAAGAATATTGTGAGATCTAAGACATTCGATTAAGAAGAGTTATTCAAAATGGCCAAGTAAATACAAGATATTCTTATAGCCAAGACTCCAAACTTATTTAAAAAGGTACTCAATGAAATGGCGAAACACCTGCACAGCATTAGGGATAAGATGACATAAGATAAAATAAGATTAAAGCACTGAGAAGGGGACATCAAGAGTCGAAAACATGATTGATTTTTTTATTAATCAATAATACAATAAATTATAAGAAGAAGACAGAAATATTTAATAGAGAGTAAAAAAAGATATAACAGATAGATATGTAGATGTCAGAAATTACGAAGAATCAAAAGTACATTGTTTTGCTATATATTATTTAAATTAAATTTGAGATTTTATAATTAATGATATTTATTCATAATCATTTAAATAATTCATTTGTCTACCTTTGTAGAAGGTTTATTAAGTTCTATTAATAATATTAAAATGGAGCCATAATTTAATCTAAAGCTTCATTCTTACAATATTATCATTTAAATATTATCATTTAAATAAACAGCAAAACCTAACTAAAAAGTCTAGCAAGCAAAATGACACGTTTAGTTGATCTACTTTCTCTGAAAAATTGGATTGCTCATTAAAATAAAAATTGTCTCATCTTACATTCAATGACAGATGTTATTAATCGTTGATGTAGTTACTGTCATAATTCACAAATAATTTATTATAATTGTTTATTCAATAAACATATTCTATCTCTTTTATAGAGGAATTCATATAGAATAAGGGAATAAATTATAGATATTTATCTCTATTTCAAAGAGATTAATGAATTCGATGTTTGTTCATATTAAAAACAATAAAGGGATCTGATAATCAAATTTAAATATTACATAAGTATCTCTGTTAGTCTTATTAATGAGATATGCCCCCAAATACCATGAATTAGAAACATCTACATGCTCATCAATCACTTGTTCTCTTCCTCCATAAAGCATACACTACTTATACCCATATCGTTAATACTTCCATGTACTCTAGTATATCAATATCTTCATTCTCTCTCTCTCTCTCTCTAAAAATCATTTCACCTCTCTGTCTCTTCTTATCTCAATTAATTTATTTAATTATGAATTGGCTTCTAAAGATGATTCCTCTTAGGGCAAAGGATTTTACTCTTTTGGAAGATACTTCGTCTCTTAGCAATTCTAGTTGTTGAATGACTATTCGGATCGAGTTCTATGCCTACTCAGTGAAGTGATGTAGGTGATCATATATATTAAGGGGTTTGTCGCACATCTTACATTTCACTATCTTTCCTTTATGGAATATTCTCTTTGCTATCACTTAGGCAGCAATAGAAAGATCACCTCCTGTTTCGAGTTGCTTTCTTTAGGCTACCCATGCCGACTCTGGTACGTCTATACCTTCCGCTAGAGCTTTGTTTCCTATAGAACCTTATAATTCTAATTGAATAATTTCCGATGCTGAGTTCAGTCCTGTTAGACTATACGTATCTTACTTTGACAAGGATCTAGGAAACTTATACAACCTCTTCAGAATCCTTGTCTCTAGAGCTTCCAATTTCTTTAGGTTAATTTATGATACTGTGACTAGCGCAGGTCCATAGAAACGGATCACAGCTTGCAAGAATGATGTGATAATTTATCGTTTAACTTGGTCTTAGAGAAGATTACCAATCGACTTTCCAAGTCCTATTACTTTTTATTGTATGGTTTATAATTCCCTTGTAGCTGTTTTCCTTGAATCATTTGACACTGAGAATCCTAAGTATCTTCCTACTTCTTGTCTTTTAATTCCTTCGATGTCATGTTTGGACGATGCATTTGTAATGACGAATGACTTCTCAGTTGATATTTCTAACGAGTATTCTTGCAGCTTTGCCTACATTCTTTGAATTAAGTTCTTTGCTTGTCTTCTATTATTGGTCAGGATTACTATATCATCTGCATAAGCAATAATATGCTCCTCGATTTCTTCAGGACTTAAGCATTCAGACAGGACATAGTCTAGGTAGAGTATAAATAAGAGAGGGCTAAGTTTCCCCCCTTATATCACTCCTTTATTGGTTGTAAATACTTTTCCATTGTATGATGCAGATGTACCAGACAATAATCTGATCATTAAGGAAAGCTTAGTGTTTGTAATCTTTCCTTTTAGCTTCTCGATACATATGCGTTTTAGTTTGTCTCTATCCACCCTGTCATACGCTTTCTTAAGATCAATAAAGATAGCATAGTAAACTTTTCCTCTCTCTTTCCTTGCATTTATTCTCTGCATCAACTTTATATAGTTAATCTGAACACATTTTCCTTTCTTAAAACCAGCCTAATAGTCCCCTACTTGCTTCCATATTTATTCTCGTACTTCATCTACTACTAGTTGCTCAAGGATCTTATATATAACAGATGGCATACTAATCGGTCGTATTTTATCCGTGGATGTACAACACTTGCCATCTTTAGAGACAGCTAACACTTTAAACGTTCGGACGTATTTCGGGATAGTCTTTCCTTCATTTACTATTCTTTCTATCATCTGAACCACTCGCCCTCTAATGAGAGGATTATCTATTACTGCGATATCCGGAAGCAAATCTTCTCCGAGCGCCTTTCCTTTCTTTATACTGTCTATAGCTACCTACACCTGTTCTATAAATTGTTACATAAGTTAAGCGACAATTGTTTTAATTAAAGCATAAAACTCATAACATGACATCGGTTGTTCAACCTGACTTGAGTTCTTGTGGGTTCTTTGAATTTAGCAGCGTCCATTTTATTTTTTGTCCTTGAGTCAATCTGTGGTGTCTTCCCCCTAATCTCTCTCTGTTAGCAACCCTGTCAGTGCTTTGTCTGAGTTGTTTCCTCAAGTGTCTGCCATTTAATTTATCTAACATTTCGCACCACATGGTCTACTGTGATCTTTTCGTCCCTTACCTCCTTCAATTCGACATCATCTGCATCTAGTTTCTCGTTCCACAATTCTGCTAGGAAGTTAATAATGGCTTCTTCGGATTCTTTATAACTTAACACTACTTAGCCTTATCTAATGGTAGTTATAAGCTTGGAGTGTTTTTACTTATTTAAGAGCAATCTAATCTTTCTATACATCTCTTTATGATTCCTTTCGTTGTACTCTTTCTGAATATCCTTCAGAGTGTGAACATATTTCTCAAGGCAGAAGTACTTATGAAACTCAATTAGCTAATCTCCAGTTAGTTTAAGATATTCATCTGGGCTTTTATAGATGTTGATTTTTCTTTACATTGCTTGACTCATTTTGACTACTTTATCTATTCCAATGTATGGAAAGCTAGATGTCCTAATCTTTCCTTAGTTATCTTCTATTATTTTAATGACTGCTTGGGTCGAGATCATTGCTGGTTTCCTTTTAGTTACACAATAATCCTCTATGCTGATCTAACATTCAAGAAGCTTGTGGTCGCTTCTACCTAAGCTTTTTGCTGTTTCATTAGATAAAGGGAAGCTACTATATATCATATCCAATTTAGAGGTGCCTCTTGTCGTAAGGTCTGTGCATGTTAGACCATTTCCTTCTATTGTTGAATGAATTTTCTTGTAGTCTTGGTTAAAGTCACCTCCGCCAATTATTGGGACTGATGGGTTCATTACTGCAATTGTCTTATAGATTGATAGATCTGTAACATCCGTATAGGTTCCATATATGTTAAGACCTGCTCTACTAAAGTAGGCTCGTACCATTAACTATGTTTGGCCTTCATTTAATATCATTTCTGCTTTAATTCCTTCTTTGACAAGAATAATTATTCCTTTGCAATGGTGTGGATTGGTTTAGAATTTCAAGTATCCTTTGAACTGTATGCTTTCATCTTTGTGCCATGTTTCTACTAGTATTGCAACCTCGGGCTCCTCTGTCTCAAGGTATGCTTTCAGAGCAATGTAATTTTCTTTAGCTCCTATTGAGCGACAATTCCATTCTATACATTTTAGAGTGTTATATTAATTGAGAGTTGAAGAGATGGAGTATTTCTTTTTAGTCATGATCGATCATCTTTAGATCTCTCCTCATATTCACTGGATGGCTCCTTACTTCTCACATGTACGAAACCCTTCCTTTCCTTATTTCTTAGTGTAATAACTTCCTGACAATCCTACTAGCTTCAGCTTCTTGATGATCTCTCCAGCTTCGTTCTGCCAGCATTTAATTTCATATCCTTCTTCAGTCTTGAATAGAAGTTGCTATTTGGATAGATTGAGACTCTTTGATAGCTCCTTGGTCATTTTTCCATGTACTTATATAATTAGACTGCCTTTCTACATTTGATCTGCCCTTTACACATTCTCTAGTTATCTATCATTTGATCTTTTGCTTGCGAGTTAGTTTTCTATTTCCTTCTTGATGATTCTGGTCATTTTGGTGTCTTCTTCTCCGATCATGTCGACGTCTTTTCCTATATTATTATTTTATTCGTTCCTATTTTCTTTGTGAAGTTTCATTTCTGACTCAAATGTATTCACTATATTTTTTATTTAATCTTGCTGGAGCTCTACCTTATAACTCTATGCGGTAAATTATTCCATTTAGCTTGCTAGTTCTCGCACATTGGTTTTCACCTTCTCATTTTCAGACTCAAGCCCTAGGATCTTATCTTTCACTTTACTTTTCAAACTTTCTACACTTATGGCTGCACCATTACTAGAGTCTTCAAGAGCTTCGCTAATGGAGACCAACTTATCTTTTATCTCTTTGATGTCACCTTTAATTCCTTGGGTCGTTGCCTCTAACTGTTTGATTCTTTCTTCCAAGTTCCTATCTAAGTCATTCAGTCTTTATGCTTACTCGATTGTTCTCTTATTCAGATCTATTACATCTTCGTCTCTTCTTTTATTCCACGTCTTCTTTCTCTTTTAGGATGGAAAGGGAAGGCTTGTATTTTCCCTTTTGTTTCCTCTATCTTCAATTTCATCTTTCACGTTCACTACAGGAGCATCTATTAAAGTTTTATTAAGGGATACATTTGTTTCTTTGGGATCTTTTTCCTCATTTGGTCGAGTGACTGCATCTTGAAATAAGTTAAATACTTGACTTTATCCGCCATTTCCGATTAAGTTCATATTTAAATTTTTGAATATCTTCATTAATTCTTACAATATGGATAATATAAAGGACTATTAATCCAGATTGTCTTTCATTTTATATTAAACCATATAAATAAGATATCATCATTGCTCCTGTGGTTTTACGCATTAATGAAACTGGAGATACAAGCAATACTTTATTACTTATTAAATAAACAGAAAGATTGAATAGATACTTATTGGTTTTATATATTCTTATTAGATAACCCATTAAGATTAAAGAGAGAATAATAGACCCAGAAAGAGCTATTATATCTAATACTTTATAGGTTAATAAAAATTCAATTTAAAACCAGAGACTTGACACTTATTGCCATATTAAGAGACTTTACTATGGAAGGAGATATATTATATTAGTTTATTCATTCTTTCCTATGATGATCACTATAAAGAAGAAAAGGAACTATTCAATCCTATAATTGATTAAACATGAGAGTTATGCATTGATTCCAGATAGAAATAAGAATGGTTCCCATAATATATCATAACCTCTGTATTACAAGCATATCAAAGATTAATGAATTATTATAAATTCTTTATTATATTCATGCATTTGACTTATAAATATTAAATACACAAACGAAAGGAAAGATGACATGATATTGATTACATTACATTAATAACATAGTAAATTATAATATGCATACCATCCTTCTTTACATTCCATGCAATGTTACCCAGTATTTGATTTATAACATTAATTCTCTATCGATGCTCCTCCAAGACATAAGAATGCATATAAACATCTACCTACGAATGGAGTTGTTGCATTGTATCTAAAATACCCTTGTGGATGAACTACTTTATTCTAGAAACAATTTACTTGCAATGGACAAGTAATGCATTCATTAAGTTATTAATCTAATATAACTGTTTTATTTTTACAAGCTTCACATATCTTTTCATCTTTCAAATAAATGTATCCATCTCTACAACTCTTTAAAACAAAGGTAATTGAAGAGAATTCACTGAATCCTAAATTTCTACATTCTTATGATTCCATTATACTCTTTGTGCTTACTTAGAATTAAATAATTGAATCAGGTTCTCCCTTTATGTTAATGTAGTTGATAAAGAACCCATTATTTGAAGAAGTATAATTAATATATCGATCCTCTAATGATATTAAATCTTATTCATTGTCTTATGTCAACTGTTGATTAAACTAATCAACATACTTCAATTCTATATCTACTTTAAGAGTTTCTCCACTGAAGAGTGATACAATATTCTTATTCGATGCAAGTTAGCAAGCTATTCCTTTAATTGATATGTTAGTATTATTAATTAAAGATACTATTTTATTATGTGTTAACACAGTTGTTGATTTGGATGCAGAACAGTCAGCTATTCTAATTTGACCATATGAACTTTAATAAATTACTAACTGTCTGGAATTCTGCAAAACGAACTGGGTATTTGAAATGTCAAGAACTTTATTAAGCTAGATATATATAAATTCTTCGGTTAAGTGTATTTGATTGATTGATTTAACTTTAAAGATGGAATTAAATTCCACAAGTTTTATCTGCAGGGGAAGACACAGGGGGATCCCTCTGCCCATGTCTTTTTGGTGGGGTGCAGCCTAGGGCAGGAGGCTGAGAAGATTATGTTGCATGAGGGGAGGGGTCTTGGTCTGTCAGATTCCATCTGCTAGGATCATTTCTGACAGATTTTATCTGACGACCCCTTGTTTTTATGGAATCAGATTCGATCCCAAGGGGGATAATCTTCGGCAGTGTTTATCTGCCAATGTTATATGATTCATCACCCTAAGTGTATTTGAGATTCAACAATATACAAATCTTCGCATTCTTTCAAGGAAATAAATGTTTGTATTGATACAATATAACAATTATCAATAGCTATTAGTTTATTAAATAGCTATATTTACGATGTAAATGACCTAACTTATAATTCTAAGTTCATAAATGAAATATTATTCATTAATAGTTGTCCAAATAAATCATCAGAGTTGGTGATAGATGAATTCATAACGAAGCACTGTGTTTTAATTAAACTCATTATTGGTAAATTCTCAGTGTTATTCCAAAATATCTAATCCATTGTTACCTGCATTACATCATTTAGAACAGCATGACTATTAAATAACTAAGATTCGAATATATTCACTCCTTCATTTTACTCCATTTTTAAAACAGAATTAGATATATTAACTGTATCCATTATGATGGATTTACAATCAGATAGTTATATTTCAGCATTCAATAAATCTAATAAATTGAATTAAGCTTTATTTATTTAGGATAGATCAACTTGATAGCATTGATTAATATATTGTTAAATTATTTATGGATTATAATATTATAAAAGTTGCATTATCTTAACACTCAGCATTGTCTATTGTAAGTTAATCCACATATTAAGCTTAAATTAATTAGTTTATTCTAGACTTGAATACATAGACATACAGAAGTTCTAATGATTTCATTTAATTAAAGATTAAAGCTCTCTCAATGTTTGAATAAGTTATGTAGGTGTTGAATATTTAAAGTGGACTTTAAAGAGTTCTTATGTTTAATAATTATTGTACTTCACTGTTGATTACATATATATCTTTAACTGAGCAATTAGAATAATAGGAATCAAAAACGAAATAATTATTTAATGTTGAGTTACGTATTTCCATAATATTAAACTCTAAGTTAATTCCTAGTTTTTATATATATTCTCCTCCGAGATAATTAAATATGAATTCAAATTGAAAAGTGGAGGCAAACTCAAACGAGTGACCAAAGAAGCTACAATAGCTGTTACAAGTGACATCTTCGATATGGATGTTACTGGAAGCGTTCTGATATAAGTCACTGAGTATCTGATATGATCTCCGTCGCCGGAAACGGCATGGAATGGGTACTCTTTGATTTACCCGAAGAACGTGCTAACAGAAGCTACGAGGTTAAGAATGACTCGAACGTGATTTGCTCCGAAATGCTTAGCGTGATAACGGAAAGAACGGGGAGGAAGCCATCCTAGTTTTACCCAGGCGTGGATGGGAGTTAACTGTTTTGGAACGAGCCGAACCAAGAGGGCGTCTCCCTCTCTAATACCAAGACAAAATTGCCATTTAATTATCAAGTTTATCAAGTTTATATTCTCCTCCAAGTATTTTAGCTCGGATAGTTGTATTCTAAATCATGAAGAAATTGTCTTAAGAATTTACAGCTTCACAGTAGACCAAAGATAAAATAACATCACTTGGATATGAAGCCCTTAAAAAACTCCCTTATGAATTAGCAATTCTTATATGCTTAAAATAAAGTAAATGCATAAAATGACCTCCATTTAAATCAAATACAGGAGATTCATTATTTGAATCTTCAATTTAAAGAGTACCAATTATAAAACTCAGACTATGGCAAGTAATACATTTGTATAATTGATAATTATCACTTTATTTTATCATTACATTGTTTAGAGTAATGAATACATATCCAGATGGATAATTCATTTCAACTAAGTTGTATTTCCCAAAGTTTTAGTTTTTAAAGACCATATTATAGAATCCAACTGTGTAAAATCCAATCTATTCAGGATATCTCATAAGAAACTATTACTCATTAATGTATGTTGGATAAAGACTAAATATTTGTAAATCATCTGAATTGTTTTCAATTATCACTGTATTAAAACCAAAGACTAGCACATATTCCCCAATATTATGTTCCTTCATATAATCGAATGATTGTTATGCTTTAAATAAAACTGATGATTTTAAGATATTGTTATATATTTCGCTATATGTGCCAATGGTCCTCCATTTAAATTAATTAAATATAGTAGTAATGGAACCTCAAGTTGAGATGAGTAGCCACAACATGAGTGGTTTTGTTCATGAGGAGATAATAGACCACGAAGTAGATTTAACGCTTAAACGAAGGCCCATTTGGTTTGAGAAGGCAAAAGACATCTACAAACCATTCTAAAAGTACAAACATATGATGTTTCTGCAAGACTTTGTTGACGCTAGACTCCTTGGCTATTCTATGTAATTATTGAAGAAGCACAGCAGAAAGGCAGCA
>JAGYYO010000218.1:0-11846 GCA_021441625.1 Diophrys sp. 3 WChen-2021
GATTAAATTAGAATTGCTGCCTACAAAGTCTATTGTTACTATAATGGATTGTGTCATTAATATGATAATACTTGAAGCCTTATCGATTACAGGATTACAAAGAATGCTGTTAGAAAGGGTAGAGTTTAAATAGATAGCTGCTGTTCCTCTTGTTTAAGAACAAACAATAGAGTTATGGTCTCCTGTAATAGAAATAGTATTAAACAATATTCATTATCAAGGATTGACTAATCGATAGACATTTATACTGATATGGCCTACTGCTTATAAAGATGTTTAGACCACAATAGCAACATCACATGTGGGAAAGACTCCACAAGAATTAGAAATCATGAAATAGACATAAGAACTCAAAGGACTCTTTTCTGTAAAAGTCAAGTTTAATGAATGTATATTTGAAGACTTAGATTTATAATTAGAGAATGAATTTATAGTTGCAGTAGGTTAAATCTATATGGAATTGCACAATTCTTTATTTAGAAGAATCACTAAATCTGTTCCATTGATAGGAGTGTACAGTGATGCTGGAACTATCGTACATTCTTATAAGAATGAGATCTATGATAATGACTCAACTAAATCCTTACTAATGGAAGGTAAAGGAGCTTCCCTCTTATTGATGGAAGAGACTTTATTTTACAAGAATAAAGGAACTGAAGAAGGTTACATTAAAGGGAAGTCTCTTTATTTAATAATGAGATTATCAGAATTCTATCAGAATTTACATATAACTGAAGCATTTCTTGTTCTATCATAAGCAAGCAATGCCTTTATAGATTAGTGTAAAGTCTACGATAATAGTGAGATAACTGATTCATCTGTATTGATCTATTTACCATTGAAATCAGCATTCTCTATTCAAGGATCATTTATATCAGTCAGTTAATGTATATTTGATACTAGTCTTGTAATGTTCTTTTTATTAGGATCTAAATTAGAAATCTATGTGAGTGAAATAAAATAAGCCATATGTTCATTTAATATAATAAATTCAGACATCAAGATAGCTGCTCTATAGTTAGAAAGCCATCCTAATCAAAGTAGTTTGAGCACTGAACATATAATCTCACTTACTGAATGCTTAGGATCAATAGAAGGACTAAATCTAAGGTAATCGAGTAATTCAAGGTTTATATCATTCAAAGGAATGTAAGGCATTCCGTTTAAAATACAATAATTAGTAATTGATCCTTCAACAGAACAACCTAATGATTTAATACCCTTCATAAAAGGAGACGTTGATCTATATCTAAAGCAATGTTCTCTGAATACACTCATCAACAAGTAGATACATATTAAATAAACCTTAAAAGTAATTCTAGAAGACTGCTTATTCCAAGGACCTATCTCATCACACACTCTAATAGTCTTAGAGGCCATTGGAGAGACTTCACTCACCAGAGTACAGTTTAAAGACTATGAATGTGGTCAAAGTCTAATCTAGATAATCGATTCAATCTCCATAATTATGGATTATGTTGAATTAAATAATGGAGTAGCCTTGAATAATCATATTGAAGTTAAGAGAATCTCTATGACTTCAAATTAACTGTTTACACTATCTAACTCTCTAATAACATCATTAGCCAAGTCATCTCCTATTTATATTGATTCAGTTAATTTAGTAATCACAACGACAATCATAAGTCACAATAAGGATATTAAAATTGGAGCAGGAGTATATCTATCGTGTCTAACAATAAAAGATGAATGGGAAGCATAGATGGGGAATATAAAGACAGTAATGAATGAGAAGTGTTAATTCTAAATCAAGAATACCAGTTTCATAGGAAATCAAGCTAGGATTGGTTCTTCTATCTATTATACTGATGTGAGACCATAGGTCTTAGATCAGAATATATATCAGAATAATGATGCAGAGTATGGAAAGGAGATTGCTTCTTATCCTGTTAAACTTGTACTTCAAACATAAAGGAGAAGACTCGAGACAGAAGAGTTCGCTAGTGGATAATAATGGGAGGTACCTCTTCACTTCATTCTTATGGATTAAGACAATTAACAAGTGACGTATTCAGAGAGTCTTTATGAAGTATAGCTATCTCTGGAATAAAATCCTTCTTCTCTCAAAGGCACAACTCAAATTAAATCATCAGATGGTTCATTTATATTCAATGATATCTTAATAGTTATGCCACCTGGTGAGTTAGATTAAATTAAAGTCAGTATCTCAGGAAGTAGTCCAACTATCTCGATTAATCAACTTAAAATTGACATCAAATCTAGACCATGCTAAATAGGTGAGTATCTGCACGAATAACAATGTGTACTGTGTCCAAAGAACTTCTATTCTCTAAGTTTAGATAATGATGATTGTAAGCAATGCCCTAAGAATGCTTACTGCCCTGGAGGAGCTATTCTTGAACTAGATATCGGGTACTGGAGACCAAGTCAACTATCAGATGCAATAGTTAACTGTAAAGGCGAAGAGATGTGTCCAGGTGGCATCGAAGCCTATGATTGTCCATTTCCTTACTTGGGAAATATATGTGATGCGTGTTTCTCTAATTCCACTCATTTCTACTCTAAGTTCATTAGTTCTTCTTGTGAACTCTGTCCCACTCCTTCACTTGACATATTAAAACTAATAGGGTTTGTTATTGTTTTCTGTATATACCTTGTGTATATATTGAGAGCACAACTATCAGAATTAAAGGACACTACATAAGATATGTTATGTTAAAGTAAGGGTATTAAATCAGCTGTGTTGTTAAGGATACTTACTAACTACTTCTAAACTCAATCTATTATCATTGTATTAGACCATCTGATTGACTTCTCATTCTTGCAAGCATTTACATTCTATAATAATTTAACATCAGGAATGGTTAATATGTAATGCTTATTTAAAGAGTCTAACATAGGTGATAACTATACAATGAAAGGGGTTTTGCTGACTGCAATGTGGCCTCTATTCATGATTGTATTAATGATATTAGGAATTCTAATAGAACATAAAAGAGGAAGACTCCAATCGAACTATAGCGTCAAAGACTACATAATCTTATTGATAGTAATTACTTTCTATTTATTCTATCCAAGTGTGACTGACAAGACTAAGAATTTAATAGTATGTTCAGAGATAGAAGAGTCAGAGTACTGGTTAGTAGATGACTATTAAATACAGTGTTACATTGGAGATCACTTACTCTGGCTTCTCTCAATAGTACTCCCCATTACTCTGATTTATATATTAGGAATTCCTTTTACTATCTTAACAATCATGAAGAAACATAAGAAAGACCTCACTTATTAAAAGAGATATGGATTCTTAACATAAGGATTCAAAGAGAAAGCGTACTACTGGGAAATCTTGTAGCTATTAAAGAAAGTAATCTTAATAGGTGTTAATCTTGCCTTTGCTCTGTCTCACCCATTAGTGTCTTAAATAGTTAATAGCGTAGTAATGTTCTTATTCTTAGCTATATTAATGAAGAAGAGGCCATGGACATTGACTATCTATTATTAATTAGACATATATTAGAACTAAGCCATGATATATATGTTGTTATTCAATATATTAAGTTAAATACTAAGTGATTCAATTACAGGAAAATGGATATGTGTAGTAGCAATCTGCATCTCATAGTCTGTATTCTTTGTACCCTGGGGGAAAACCTTCTGGAAAGTCAAGAAAGAGGACATTAAATAGACAATGAGGAAATGCAGAGAGAAATGTTGTTGTTGTGCACATAGATCAAGATAAAAGACATATTAAGAGGAACCAAAGACTGAGGATCCATATACTGAGAATACAGAAGCGGACATGTTACCTTAGCAATAACTAGGAGATCTCACCATATAGAATTTCAATTGATTATTAATTCTATTTGTAATATCAAATCCAAATATTTCGAGAGATTTTGGAGTTTTAGGGTATCTCCAAAATCATTAAGACCTCCCAGAATATCCAGAGCACCACCTTCACATTTATTAATTAAGAGCCCCACCTCCCCCACCTCCAGCAGGTTTCTAGTTTCCCATTTTGAGTCCACCAGCACCTGGCCTAGGTCTGCCACCCACTGGGGCTCCCGCATTTGCATTGCTACCAAATGATGGATTATATCCTGCAGATGGTTTATCTTCCTTCAGATCATCTAAGAAAGATCTCTTTTCTTCCTTGGGTTGGAAGAGGGGATTATTGGAGGATGGAGCATTGCTACTGCCTAGGGTGGGAATGGATGAGACTTGGTCAAGCACGTTGGTTTGTCTACGGCCACCCGTGGGGGCAGGTGGGTTCGAGGATAGGGCAGAGGGTTGATAACCACTTGGATTAGAGGGTTGACCAAGTGAGCTGGGTTAAGTGGGTTGATAACCTCCTCCAAGTGTTGGACCTGGTTCTGATTGACCAAGAGTCGGAATTGATGATACTTAGTCTTAAGCTAAAGCATTTGTCTATCTTCTTCCTTTCGGATTAGAACCTACAGCCGATGGTTGATATCCGCCAGTAGTTGGTTGTTATTAAGCAGGTTATCCAAAAGCAGTTGGTTAATACCCACCACCTAAAGGATTCGATTGAACAGGAGATGGTTTAGTATCTCCGATTGTTGGAATAGAAGATACTTAATCAGATCCAAGAACATTAGTTTGTCTTCTTCCGACAGGATTGGAGCCAAGAGCTGAAGGTTAGTATCCTCCTGTTGCAGGTTGCTATACCATAGCTGAAGGCTAATAGCCTCCAGTTACAGGTTGAGCTGGCTATTAACCCATTGCTGAAGGTTGATAAGATGCACTTTAGTTTACGGGTTAGTTCTAAGAGATAGCTGAAGGCTAATACCCACCACCAATTCCAGCATTTGGTTGCTAACCTTAAGAGTTCAATGGTCTATACCCACCTGCTGAAGATTAATTAGCAGCAGAAGTAGGAGCAGGTGGTCCTGCTAAATTATATTTAGCACTAAAGGATGTCGGCTCTGGAGTCTTAATCGGGGCCTCATTCATTTTAGTTGTTGGTTCAGCAATGGGAGTTGGCTTAGCACTATCTGGATCAACATTAGACTATGCAGGCGTATTCTTCTTCATCATGAAATTAGGCTTGGATGAGAACCCCTTAGGCTTTGCTCCAAAAGGTCCTTTTGAAAGTGCTGATGTCCCAGTCTCTGGTTCCTTCTTCTCTGGAGATGCACTCTTTTATTAAACAGGCGTTGCCATTTACTAAATTACTTCCTTTGGAGGTAATGCTTCTTCTCTTATTGTCTCTTCTAGCTCATCTTTCTCCTCTTTAATAGTTGTAATCACTTTCTTCTATTAGGGTTACAATGGACTCCCCTTCTATTCCACACTCTTTCCTCTTGGTGATGCTTTTGGAGGTTTACCCTTTGTCACGCTCCCCGCCCCTTATGGTGCTCCCTCTCCATCTTTTTCATTTTTCCTTTTCACTGCTCTATCAACCTTCTTACTTAATCTATCATCATCTTCATTAGTTTTAATATTAAGTTCCTCTAAGTCAATCTTTCTTCCTTCTGGGTATTTCTCTAATATCTTTTAATTAGCTTCCTCCCATTTAGATAAGATCTCAATAGTTGATCTATCACTGTTTAGTTTAGCTTTATCTATTAGTTCTTTTATGTTAGTTGATTTGTCTCGGACAATGTCGATCTTCTTGTTGATACCGGTGAGGAGATCGTTCTTTTGTTTGCGAAGATCTTCAAATCTCTTTTTGCAGGTTTGGACGCCCATCGACATTTTCTTTTTCATTGTGTCGTAAGCATTACGGAGAATTTTTAGTTGTTTTTCTAGAGCTTGACGTTCTTCGGTTTGCTTGGCTTCTGCTTCGCTTCCTGCTATTTATTGTTTAGCATAAGTTTCATCTATTCCATAGTTTTAGGCAATCTGAAGTAATTTAGAGAACCTTGTCTTGATTTCATCTAATTGTTCTGTCTGTTGATCCTTGAGATCGTCTACCTTCTCTTCTTTGTCTTTAAGCTTGGAGTATCGCTCAGTCAAGACTGCTAGCTCATTAGTTGCATCATGAATTGACTTCATGTTCTCTGGCTCACCTCCTTTATTGATGATGTTGTCCATTCGTTTCTCACGTCTGAATTACTCAGTCATTCAATTATTCGAAGGACAAGGGTCTTGATGGGAGGAGTGCCATCCCATTGTTTGAATTGTTCACTTTCTTCTGGAGTCAATGAGATAAGAGAGAATCGAGTGTACCCTAATTTACCAGTAAGAGTTAGTGTAAATACTTAAGTCCCCGGTGCCCCCATCAATTCAGTGTCTTTCGGTGGCAAATATTCACTTTGACTTATCATTGCAATCGATGCATCTAAATCATTCAATGTGTACCATTAATAATTAGTAGTTATATTGCTCTCAACATACAGTGAGACTGTATCTTAAGCAGACACAGTTACCACTGTTTCTTTTAGTCTATTCATATCCACATTTACATGCTTTCCCATTACTAGAGAGAGTAACAACAGTCCTACTATAATTTTCATATTTAAACTACAGTCTCTAAATTCTTCTTTTCCTTTTATAAATTCTTTATTTATTACTCTGAGTCAATAAATAAAATGATTAACAATTGCATTAAAGTTCTTCAATGAACAAGTCAGCAATTTTCTCTTTTATTTATTCACCAATTTCTAATACTTCTGGCTTTACTTAACCTTCTTCTGACCCACTTGGGTCGATTCCACACCTAAAACCCCCTGGATGTACTTCCAAACCCCTCGTCTATGATGTTATCTCTCTAGCAGGCACAGGAGGCACATATGACAATGAAAAGAAAGAAAAGTTAACAGATGAATTTGATCGTCATATTTAAATTATGTTGACTTTGTCTTTGGGAATGATGATGGGAATAATGAGAATGAAGATGGATGTGATTCAGATTGTAATATTGAAGAAGAGAGATAAAAAATAAGACATTTTAATAATTTCAACCAACCAACCAACTACTCTGAGTCTCCTATTTGTTTTCTTAGATCTGTTAAGTAAGTAGCAGATGATATTTATTCTACTCTTTTTCTTAGATTGGCATGCTCTGTTTCTAAGTTTCTTATTTGTTTATCGGAATTCTGAATTTCTTAGTTTTTCATTCTCATTTGCTAACTGGGAGGTCGCTCGGTCTTGTTGACCTTGCGCTTTTTCATGTTTTGGTCTTTGACGAGTTCAATTAGGGAATTTAAATTCTAATTCATGCTCTTCAGTTCTTCTCTAAGTTGTTTGTTTTCTGATTAGAGGTAAGACATGCGACGCTCTTCTTCAGTCAAGGTGTTAATAACGTTTTCTGTGTCTTTTAATTTGTCTAGCTTGCGACGAGCGTTAGCTACTGCAGTTTCAAGAGCATGGAAAGGATGCTTATCTGCCATCTTTTTGAGGTATGCTTCATTGTGGTTGTTGCGGAACATACTTTGCTCAGAGATAACACTCATGGCACCAGTGGGTTTCTTAGTTGAGCGATCAGTCTTAGCTTCAGACTTCTAATGGGAAGAATCTTTCGAAAGATTAACAGCAGGAGGTGGTTTTGAAACTGATCTTCATTAAACATATAACTTACCACCCTAAGCTGATGGTGCAGCCTTAAGCCAATCAGGTTAGGCATTAGCCTTAATAGGTTTAACTATAGGTACTACTTTCTTCTGTACTAGTATAATAAGTGATCTACTGACTTACCCACAGGTTCATCATCATGATCGTCGTCAAAGTCATCTTCATCATGACCCTTGATTGTAAGAGATCGACTCATCTTCCTCATAATCATCATCATCGTCTTCCTCGTTCTCCAATTTGGTCACATATTAATTCTTTTTCACATTCTATATCTTCATTTTATTAAGAGTTGCTTTCATTTCTGCTGCTGATTTCTATTTATTAGTCTCTCAGTACTTACTTCAAACTCATCATCTTCATCTGAATCATTGGGCATTAAATAGTTAGACTTGGGTTGAGTCTTCTTTTCAGCGATAATGTTAGGCTTAACAACAGGTTTAACAGGGTTGACTTTGCTAGGTTGAACAGGAGGGTCATCCCATTCGTCATCAATGGATTCATACATGAAATCGTCTTCCTAACTCATTTTAAATTTAATTATACAAATTCGAATAAGAAAGAAATGGATTTAAAAATACAATTAAAGAATCTATAAACCTTTCAATCAGAACCAACATTTAATGGGATCAATTGATGCTAAGTAGCCAACGAGAATGCCTTCATATTCAATTGATTTCGTCTCATCGAATTACGCGGCGAATCGCGATTTAATTTATCGCAGGTATATACAGAAAAGTTCTTATATTTCAATATCTCTCATGAGTGATCTGAACTTCTTTTGTTTAAAATTGAGCATAAGTGACTTAAGTACTTTTGCTTTTCTCAACATTTTGGAGTATTGAGAAGACCCTAGTAGTGGTTTAAACACTTGGCTAGACGTACTATATTATCCAACAATGTATTGAACCAGTAGGAGGACTGAATCACGTAAACGTTGGCTCGTTAAGTCGTTTCCCCACTAGAATTGATCTTCCAATTCTTTCGTAGAAGCGATGTTAGACTCCTGTGCGAAGTCCTAGAAGAATCTGCGAACGTCACGTAGAACGAACTTGACTACTAGATCCTCACGTGTCTAGTCTTTCTTTGAATCTGTCTTCATGTTTTATATTTCATTTTATTTAACCTTGTCATCGGATGACACTCCTTCATCTGATGCTATGTCTTCAGTGAGCAACATCTGTTTTGGAGCAACTTATTGATCTTAGATTGAAGCTTCAAAGATCCTTTCTTGCAGGAGTGGGAATATTTCATTTGATGATTATGCCGGTACTGATTGTTGCGTATTTACGCATTAGACCGGAAGTTATGGCTAGCCACTATTCGCAAAGAAGGCGTAGTCTTAATAAAGGACATACATTGGTCCTATAGGTGTGTTTTAGTAGATATAATACTGCATGGGCATATTGGAACCTTGTATGACTTGCTAGAGCTTAGGAAGCGTTTGATCTTACATTTAATTTATAATCTATCGCTGTTAAATTGGATAGAAGAGATTAATTAAAAGGTAAGCTATAAACCATTCTTTCACAATAAAATAATAATAGGCCATTATCAATAAATATATCATACTCATTATACTATGCCAGTACTGTTCTCTTATTATTCTCTCCAGCTGGCTAGTCATAATAATCATCAATCCCTTCCTATGGATGGCACGACATTTCAATTCTACATTTACTTAATATAATACTTTCAAACACAGGCGAGTCCTCCACATATCTGACAGGAAACACTGTTCTTTCATGATCATAGCTAGGCCAAAACCCCAAACCCCGAAACCCCAAAACCCTTCTATAAAGCAATTTTCTCAACTCGACATCCAACACATCAGTTGACCCAATGACTATATTAGGCATTGCATGAGGTAATTCTTTAAGAGTGTCTTTTACTGCTACATACAGTTTAAGTTTACGTTCAAGGAAACTCTTAGGGATAACAAAGGATGTCAAGGCATTGTATTTGTTACGAATAATATCAGGAGGAATACGAAGCCAAGGAGAGATGTACACACTGTAGGAACTCTAATTGTGGTAATTGAAGATTCGAGGGAGAGATGTTTCATCTGAGAGTTAGACTGATTAGTAAGGATTATCTGATGGAAGGTATCCATCAGTACAAAGTATAAGATTAAAATAAGAACATCTCATAGGCTTTGGATCGAAGTCAACCATATTAATAGCCAGAGTACAAAGTGAATCTACAAATGATTCTAATTCAGACTCCATAGTCAATGACATGTATATTTTAGTTTACTACAAGTAATCTTGATTACCTCTGCATTAGAACTACAAATGAATAGGTTTATAGTCTTTAAAGTAAGACAATGGAACAAAGAATCTCTCAATTGGGTAATCCATCTAGTGTTGATCATAGAGGATTATCCAGAAGAAACCTGTCTTTTATTCAATTCCTGGGGGGTTATTGTAGAGGAGTTGTTGATTCCAATGGGGATGTCGCTCGTTAGGGACAATGATGGAGGATATCTTTTAATTAACTTCAGGTTCTGAATATGCTGTGGCTGACCAGCCGAATTCTCCAAAGCAGGAGGGCATCCGATCAGGAGTGATAGTGTTATTGGGAGCATCTATCATACATCTTAAGTCTATTCTCATTCTCCATGTGAATTCCATGCTTTCTACTGGTAGGTACTAGACAGCAGTGTGGGAGACTTTAGGTTAGTTATCTCTGATCTGTTGGTAGAATGCGCCATATTGTTTTCCATCATCTAATATAATTTTTACATGAGTGTTGAATCTGCCGACTTATTTGCCTTCCTTTGTGAAGTCGAGGGATTGTCGGATTCCGTCACTGTATTCGTCATTGAGGTGGATGATGTAGGGGCCTAAGTGTGTTTGGGGTTTTGGGGTTTGTGGTTTGGGGTTTTGGGTTTGGGGTTTGGGTTTTGAGTTTTGGGATTCTCGCCCCTAAGTCCAGCTACCCTTCAGCATACTTATGATATTACTTCTGCCCACTCTTAGTCTCAATCACTTAATAAGCAGTGTAAATCAGCGAATACCAAGTCTAAACCTATCCAGATTAGAGAGGAATATCAATCATTAAAGGAAGAATCTCTCTCCCTCTTCAATGAAATCAAGTGTAGCTGTCCATTCATTCCATGATCCATCATAGACAGACAACACTCCTTCGACTCCATACTCAGCCAAAGCAAGTAAGTCCATGTTAGCAGAGATTCCTCCATAACAATATGAGATGTACTTTTCTTTATTAAGAGGAATTCCACAGTCTTCTTCAAAGATTCTCTTCAGTTCATCTTTGTTGGTTGTGATGTATTGATTGTCTGAGTCAGTGAACTTGACAAATTGGCAAGAGGTGGCTCCTTTAATGTGAGCAGTGGGGTAGGCAGTGCCGGGTCTCACATCGATCAGAACTGAATTGTCAGGGAAACCAGACTTCTCGTAGGTGAGCATGTCTTTTAAGAATTCGAATTGGTCTCTGTGGAGAGAGTATTCAAAGAATGCCTCTGAGGTAGGTGTTTAGTAATCTCCAGGAACAGTTGGATATCCTTCCTCTTTCCATGATTTAAGTGAACCATTTAAGACATACACCTCTGGATGCCCGAATGCCTTAAGTACTTTCCATGCTCTAGCAGATCCAAAGAGGCCACTTTGATCAAAGAGAACTACAACTTAGTTAGTTCCAATATTGAGCTCTTTCATTCTCTTCATAAAGATCTCTTCAGTTGGGAAAGTATCTCCAAAATTACCTCTGGGATCAGCAATAGTGTCTGAGTCTAGGAATTGAGCTCCTTCAATTGTTGCCTCCTCATATCCAGCACTAGTATCACCTCTAGTGGCATCAATGAGTCTGATGTCTCTATGGCCGCCCTCGAGAAGTTCTCTGAGTTCGTGTTTCTCAATCATGACTTTAGTTGAAGCAAGAGCTATCAATACACAGATGAGTAAGATCTTCATAATTATTTAATATGAAATGTATTGGCTGCAAATATTGGATTAGATGCCTTCTCTGAGATGTCAGTCTTTCGTATTTCATTCCCATCATCATTTAGTTTAACTTCTATGAAATAGTTGCAACGCTCAAGAAAAGTAGCTGACTCCACTGCCACCTAGAGAGCTCTCTTTGTTCTCTATCCTCTGGAGGGAGGATTGGAGTTCTAATCGTAGCTCTACCTCATTAGGTTTTAGCTGGCTCCTCCCTCAAACTGTGCAGTAAAGGCTTCTGGTCCTGGCTACACTTACTGTCCTGAGAATTCCATTTAATTAATTTGATAAGTGTTACATACAGAATTCATCAATTGGGTCTGGCATGAGAAGTACTTCGATTTCTTCCTTTTCATATCTCTTCAA
>JAGYYO010000219.1:0-11834 GCA_021441625.1 Diophrys sp. 3 WChen-2021
GGAAGCGACCCTGAAGGGTCCGAGGGGAGTGCATAAGGTCAAGGGATATTAGATAATGAACAACTAGAGGTTAAGGATGCTAGCTCAGAAGATGAGGCGAACCTTTAAATCCATTTTCAACCACATTTAATTGTTTTTTAGTCATTCTAGGAATAAGTTATTAAAAAGGTAACCAACTCTTAAATCTCGTCATCACTAATTTAAATGAATACATCCTTTAAAGTATAAGGTCTGTATTACCCCACTATTTGCATAATTATTGTCTCCCATTTCTTCCCCAAGTATCCCTCAAAATATTCAAGCACTTCAAATATCTTCTCTTGTATATAGTTCTTCCCTTACTACCCAATCATATACATTATTACAAGCACTCTCCCCTTCTTCTTAGATTAATGAACATGTCTAAAAACAAGACGAAGAAGAATAATACAGTTCCTTCTTAAACTCCATTGTCTTTAGAAAAGTAGATCGTCTTTTCCCATCTCTTCATAGCTTAGTTTAAGTCAGCATGATCTCTAACAGATAGTTGAAAGCAACATACTTAGCTGATACAACTTTATTGTTAAAGTGATGCTTAATGAAGGAGAGAAAATCCTTAAGATGATTAGTAGAGGATAAGTGACAGTGGAGAATTTGGTTAGAGTCTCTTTGGGTTGGATGAAGGTTTTTCTAATTTGAATGACTCTGATATAAACATAATTTTATACAAATTTACAATTAAAAGAGTAGGATGATAATTTATACGATTAATTATTGAGGCTCTCTTGTAAGGAATCACTATATTCATCTGTTAATGTTTATGTGTTATGCCTATTCCTAATTGAGAGCTATATCCTTATATTGTAACATATATATTAAGACTCTTGATAGTCTTAAAATATGTATTTAATTAATTAAAGATGATATCGTGGAAGGGAGTGGGTGGGGAAACCTTCTTCATGATAGTCATTTTTAGGCTTTTTAGGACGTTTCAGGCCCCCCTTCCACAATAGAGGGTCTTCCGTCCTTTGCCTGGTCCTTGTTAGATGGGGATATCTGAACAGGGGGTTATACTTGAAAAGATAAGTCATAATCGGCAAACCCCTTCGATCCCTATAATCCAGAGGGTGGTTGGACTTTGCTTAAAAGCGGACATAAAGAATGTTTCCTTTGAGGATGCTATAACATTTGAGGCCTTATATCAGCCTCAATACCCTTTCTCAAACGTAACTTTTTGTCAAGAATCGAACATACTTTTTCTTAATATGAAGACCTGCAGAAGGATATTTAGACAGATGAGAAGCCAATTGAACTAAGAATGAATGAATCTTGCTTCTAAGTTGAGTCAATGGAAGGTATTAATTAGCATAGCAAGTAATAAGCAGAAGACATTGAGAAACTTTATCAATTAGTTAATTAAGAGGTTGACTTAGTCCATTAATTAGATAACTTTAAGGACAAGAAGAATTTGTAAAAATGTTTAAAAGGATAACAGAGCCTTTGAATTCATAATTAAGTAGTGATGTAGAAATGTAATGCAAAGAAGAATCAATGTTTAAGACAAAGAGGGATTACAATATTAAATAGTTATGGATTGAAAAAAAGAAATAATTTAATAAACATCTGTAAATAGGCTGATAAGATAAAGACGAATTATGTTGTGGTAGCAATCTATGGCTATGTTGATAATAAATCGTATAACTAGTTCAAGAAAAGCAGCAGTAGTATAGCTATTCTGAATCATGAGAAAGGTATAGATATTAAGTGTTACAAAGATGAGCTTGCCTAAATTCTTAAACTGATTACTAGTCGAGGATTCTCATATAGTTTACAATCCTAAGTAAGTAGGCAATGCATAGAATATAAGGTTTGAGGATAAAGAGGAACAATGAGAAGGGTAACGTTAAACACTCAATTCAAATTGAGGTAATTGATTATTAGAGAGAGAGAGATTAGAATGCTTGACAAGCACACAGTAAACTATAGTTACTCTAAAGCACGTGCCCAGTCCTTTTGTTAAAGCATTAAATGAAGATGATGAATATAGGGGCTAATCAAACACTTAAATACTTACTAAAAATACTACTACTATTACTAATCTAAATCTAAAAATCATTCATTTGAACTGTCGTTACATAAACAAGACTACAAATAAAGCAGAGACTCAACATGGAGATGATTAATGAAGAGGATTTCAAGAACAAATTAAGAATGGAATAAGAAGTCAAGACAGAAATGCATAGAGATATTAAACCAGATAACATTTTAAAAAGGACATATCTTGTCACACTTGTTGCTATCACTGCTAAATGTTTTAACTTCCTAATAAAAGTAGATGGAGTTGACGCTGAAGTGAACTGCGCCAAACCTCTCCCCCCTGATCGAGGGTCCTACGGAGGTAACGAGGAGAGGAACACCTCACCCAGCACCAACAAAGTCAACAACTTGTTAAGAAGGGAGATAACTGAGGCTAAAAGTGTCATCAAGAGTCCCGTTTCCTTAAATTGATTCACAGCCACTCATTGGCTCCATTTTATAAATCTCTAACCAAAGAGGAGAGTAAGTGTTTCAATAAACCTTACCAGATGTGATTATATCTTTAAGAAGAGACCTTCTCTCTGGATTGTGAGAGTTGAATTAGGGGATGATGAAACAAATGTAACTGGAGGGAAGTGCAGCTTTAACTTATGCTCAGATAGTAGTTTGCATGACTATCAACTGCAATCTTAAATGTAATGAACTCTTTTATCGAAGAAACAATGAAGGGATTGAACAGACATACGATTAAACTGTGTCAACGCTCTTACTGACAAGAAAGGCTTTACCCTGATTAATTTTAATTACAATTATTAATTACATATTACAAGATGTAGACTTTGGTCAAACCTAGGAAGAAGTCTTTAATAAGACTAGAGGAGATAATTAGTTAGATCTAATAGCATTGGATTCTTCTGTAGTGAATGAGACAGTATATTCTTTAAGTACTAGTGACCATAAAGTTCTGGAGGTAACAACAAAGTTGTCTGCCAATAAAAAGAGATTAACATAAGCATTTACTATTATTAATAAAGTAAAGTAAAAGAACTTATAGAGAAAGGGATAGACTTAGTTGCATCCTCCAGTTTCCCATATTAACCCATTAACACTATAGTGGATTTAAAGAGTGCAAAAAACACTAGAGTAAAGAATGATCTAATTCCATAGTAGTATTTACAGACTGGAGTTAGAAGAGTTTCATAAAATATATATGATTAGAAAAAAAGGATATGATATTGTTTGACATAGAATACTATTATGAATCTAAATAGATGAAACAATTCTTCACAGCCATAAATGTATTCTTGAAACAAAGAAAGCAACTCATACTAGTGGAACAGGAGTTGGATGGTGAAATTATTCTTGATTATCAGGATAGCAAAGATGCGATTGTCAACTTCTTAGTAAACTTATGGGAGACTAATGGAGAGACATATGAACAATAGCTGGAAGATAATAACACTCGAATATCAATTAAGAAAATCCAAGCTATTGATTAAGTGAAGGTCAATAAAGAAGTGGGTATAGATCTCTTGGTCGACTAAACAGCAAGGGATAATACAATATTAAGAGGTAGAATCGTATCACTCATCAATTAAGTAGTTAACCAATAGAAAGATATTCCATAGTCCATCACTACGTTTAAGATCCTCCCAGTATCGAAGAGAGATGTAATCGGAGAAGCATCTAAGTTCTAAACTCCATTTATGAATTAACCAAGCCATGGAAGGATGAGAAGTATCTGGTGTAATACTCATCCTCTACTAATGTGTGTGCCAGGTTCCCGAAGGACCCTCTCCTTTTAGGTTCCGGACTTCCCCTAATGGGCTATCCATCATCAGCTCATTCTCTTGCCATCTGTATAGGGAATGATTTGCTGCCAGGTGTCGAAACAGTTGATGCTAATCAGGCTCGTTGACCGTTGGTTCAGGCTCTATGGTCCGACCTGAGCACACCTTCATGGTAGATCACCGAAGCGGTTGGTGTAGGTATCCAGGTAGGTTTCTGTACTAATCATCCTATTGCTAAGATAGATCCTAAAGCATCTTTTAATTAACTAGGTCCAAATGCTGAAACACCTAAGTCTCATTAGACGAGGATAAAGAAGATTCAGAAGCAACTGATCCAGCAGTCAACAGTGGAAAGAAGAAAGAAATTAGCTCAATCATGGAAGGACTGTCTCCATAATCTAAGAGTGAATACATAGATGCATGCATCAAATTCATTAAGACTCTACTACCAAGTACTAAAGGAAATGTATTAAGAGAAAGTGTTGAAGCTGAAGGAGGTTGATTAAGATTAATTATTAGATGCAAGACAATGAATCATTAACTTAATGTTGTTACTAAAGGAATGCTTAGAATATTTAAAAATAAAGGATAGAATAATTATGTTTACTTGAACATCTAGCATCTTATTTGTTGCTAAATCAATCAACTCCTTTGAGGTTCTTAATTTAAAGATAAAACCATTGTTAAATAGTGTGGGATTCTTTGCAGAATGTGAAAGAAACCAAGAACCTGCCAAGATAATTCATTTTAATGATATTTAATCATTATTCATGTTCATCTCATTTAATCTATAGCATCAACACTCCAATAATTATCCTCCTTTGTATTGAATTCAAGATCTTACCTCTTTTCATTAATTCTTTTGTTTTTAGTTCAATTCTCAGCCGTGTTTTTAATTAATGTAAAGATGGGGGAAAGGGATAGGGCTAATGACTTGAGTGTCGTTAGCTCCAACCCTTCCCCCATCTTCCCTAGCCCCACAGGTCCCAAAGGCTCCCTGCATGGGGAAGTTTGGACCAAAAGAGATGGCCTGGCTCCCCAGCAGAAAGGAGCATGGGACCCATGAGGCTGGGTATTAGGAGTGCCCATAATGGGCCTCCTGAGGTTGGGAGAGATGTTTGGGGGTGGGGAGGGACTTAACTTAATTGTTAAGTCCTTAAGGAAGGTAAGTACAATCACTGTACTAAACCTCCACTTCCCCACCACCACCCAAGGGAGGGTCGGAAGAGGTCTCCCCTCCTCCAAACCCCATTTATCCCTTATTTAATTGATATCTTCCCCATTAAAAAAATGGCAGATTCCTAACAATGACAATGTGAATTATGCACTTCACCTTCCAGAGATATTGATCAGCTATCTCATCAAATATCAGATGGAGATCAACATTGACATTTATGTTGCCTCCTCCATCAAGGATCTTAGCTCTCTTAATGGCCACCCCATCATGCCAAGCTCCTACATATTCAACGATATCATTCATATTATTACCCTTTCCTTCAACAATGTACTGTTGAATTTCATTCATATGTTAAAACCCTTTGAAGTTGCCCCTGCAAGTAGTCCAAGGGGTCAGTCATTTCAAATACCTCAGGAATCATGAGTGTTTCGCATCTTTCTAATCACCACTGATCCTATATGATCCTCTGTTAAAGAAGTGTTTCAAGCTATTGATGCTTTGTTGATAGAGGAGAACATTCTTTTTAGTTGCTGCAGAGTCTTGTCCAAGCTCTTCCCTTTCCAAAATCAGTAGAGCACCTTACCCTTTAGGTTGTTCGTAAGATCTATGTGTTTTGTCAGTCAATAAACTACGATGCTTGGTGTTTGTTACTACTTCTAATATATGCTTAGCATTTTGAATATTTAAAAATCAAAAAATTAAAATAAGATGAAATGGATTAAAATTCTTATTGATGTAAGTGCCCGATATCTAACCTCAACTGTTTATGCATTTACACTTCAACACAAGAAGGAGCTTAATATCTTCTCAATAAATTCCACTAAGCTGACTGGAATGACCATAGTAGGCCTTACCAAGAGACACAGAATGTGATAATTCTGTCAGGGATAGTCAAAGATATACTTGGCTGGGAGTATGAACATACTAAGCAAGTGAACTATCTCAGAGACATTATCAATTCCATAATATGAAGACAGATGATAGCTGCTCATTTGAATTAATTGTGAGATAGCCGAAGAACTGATATCAGTGTCAACTGAGGCTCCTTCAAGAAAGTGAATAACCGTTCAATGATATGGGTGGGGTAGTATTGCTGCAGTTACCAAATTATGGCCTGAGGGTATCATGAGTATCCATCATCTCTGGCCTCAGACATAAAATAGGTGCCAATGCATTCAAGAAGATAAGACTTAGCGAAATTGCTTGTTAATAAGATCTCATATGAATAAAGATAGGGGAGAAGCAATGATGAACACCTACTTGGCAAAGTATTATGCAACCTGGAAAAGCAAGTCTGCACTATTGTTCAAGAAGTGAGCTTGGATATGATTTATCTCAAACCTCTCAAGTTCCAATGCTCTCTCATGAAGACCAGTATCTCTTTAGCAAATAAAGATATGATTGAAGATACTAATGAGATACCTAAGTACGTTTACTTTTACTCAAGCCACAACCTAGATCTTGGAACAATGACAAGACCCATTTTAGGAATAATAAATTTTATTCAGACAGACAGTGGGAAAGGGTTCTTTGGAGAACAATTGAGAAGGTTTCTCTCTTTCTTAGTATGGGAGCAGAGTTAACATTGAATAATTGAGAGTTAGATGTTTCTCTGGGAGGTGAAAAGTGTCATCCATTATTAATTAATTCAATAGACAAAGCTCCTAAATCTAAACCAGTAATTGAGATTGAGAATGAGATTTTCAACCAATACGTCTTTAATTATTCAATAAAGACTACTGTGGGAGACAGTCTTTTTCCTTTGTGGGCTATGGCGACGTCTTCGGGTGTAAGGTTGGAGGAGGGGATGTACTTACCCTAGGTCTCCCTACGTCGTAATGATATCTATCTTACAATTTGATAATTTTTTTTACTTAACTTTTCCACATAAGTGACGGAAACCCCAATTAGATCATTAACATCGAAAATACAACTATCATGTTGGAAACATTTATTCATATGTGTTGCTTCTCAGAAGGTAACTTAGTTTCTCCTTATAAGGATAAGATAGAGAAAGAGTAATTAGAGGAATTTAGAGAAGAATTGATGAAAACTTTAATTTATGGTATATTAAATAAATTGTAAATTAACAGAAAAGGAGCAAGTGGATATATGCCTCTATAGCAAGCAAGTAGAGAATTAAGTGAGCATGACAAGAGTAGATTGAAAATGGGAGTACATCTACTGAGATCTATCTATATATAATAGGTATTAAAGTAACAAATAGACAGAGAGAAGAAGATCCCCTCCATCAGGTTCTGTCAGCTTAATAATTAATCTAGATTCACCAAGACATTCTAAGCATAAGTTTCACCTGATCCCATCACTCATTTTGAACTCTCTAGTATATCTCAACTAGAGATCTTCTAGAGTGGGAGTTCCCTTTAAGAAGCATCTAAACAATGTGAATTAAACCATTTACTCTAATCCTAATAAACTTTTTTTCTAATTGATTTTAAATACAATAAGAGAGTCTTAATAAAGATCACAATAAGTATTATTTTAAAACAAGAAGCAAGTAAGATAGCATTAATTTAATTCAGGAGTACCGAAAAATCATTAATGCCTACTAAAAAATACGAAGAGGTAAGATGTCCTTGAGCTTTGTTTTGATTTTCAACTTCATCATTAGGTTTATGATCTTTATTAGGGTGGCAATTCACTTTGTCATCATTTAAGCTTTTAGGAACTAGAAGATCCTCACTTTTAGATTAAAGTTTGGACTCTTTAAGCGAAGTTTTTAGTTCCCATAATTAAAAGAATTATTTAATATATATTCGGAACCCCTGATGGAGATGAATTACTAAAGTTAATGGAGGCATTAGAAACATTATGGCACCATTAACTAAGTGTACCTATTATTAAAGCTAATCTAAATAAATTAGAAGTAAGGAGAAACCTACAAAGTAAGGGACATTGTAACCTTAGATGAGTAGTATGGTGTCAGGCAGGGATAAAGAAATCTATATAAAAATTAGTATACTAATGAGGAAGCTGACTGAACCTAGAGGAAATAATTTTAGGGAGTTTGAAGTATAGCTCTAACTAAAGTTACCTAAACGTTTCTAAAGACGAATATATTTTAGATTACAGGTCTTTGTCAAAATCGTTGTTGATATCGAGCTTAAGGCCTAGTAATGTATCTTTTATAATCTAATAATATTCAATACATCCAAGCGATTGATAAATTCTCTTCTCTCCTACATTAATCCCTGTGTTCAATAGATCTGCAATATTCATTATCCAGTCGTTAGTTGCTTTTTTATTACACAATTTAAGTTAATCATAGAGTTCTTAATAAATAGCATCATCAAGCATTTCAAGTGCAGTTGAATCCACTTCACTTTCTTTAACAAAACTTTATGTTAAATGATGAGTGAATCTTTAAAGAGATTATTAAAGACAGGCCATTAGAAGATTAATGATGACTTTTTATTCAAGGTTTCAATTAGGCAAGTAATAGTTGACGATCTAATTTTTTTTAGTTTATCATTCAAAGAAGGAAGAAAGGCACTAATACACTACTTGTAGGAGAGTAATCCTTATTTATATAACTTCTTAATAAGATAATGAGTCTATAGTTTGATTTAATCAGATTTAAGAACCCTGTAAAGTCTTTCTCTTCATCTTTGCTTTGCTATTTCTCATGTTAGCTTATGATTCATAATTCTCAATATCATCAGTATCAAACATTTATTAAAAGACATCTTAACACTCTGCAATAACTTCAGGGTACTGCAACCAATAGTACACAATGACTCTAAATGCTCTCTCCTTGACTCTTCCATTCTCTTTCTATTCGAAGTACCCCTCACTTAATCTTAATATCTCAGTCATTTATTCATTTTGCCATTTGATCATCCTGAACATAGTGATGATTCTTTAACGGAGTCTATAGAGTGTTGGTGAGACTGAGGGATACTGAGATAACCACTTATTATATTAACAGTGTCTGATTGAGATTTAGAGAGAAGGGATTATGGATGGACATATAGGATGAGAGAATGGTGAAGGAGATCGATCAGAGGAAAGGAAGAGATTACTTAATTTAGAGTACAGTTCTTCAATATCTTTCTTGTATTAAACATGATCTATTATTCTTTATATCACTTTTAGACATTTAATCATATTAGTAAATACTCCTTTGTTATTTACCTTCTATGCATTCTCTATGATATAATTAAACATTAGTTAATACGACTGAGCAAAGTGTTGGGGACATATCAATGAGATAGTTTCAATATGGGTCCAGAAAGATTCAGAAAAGGATGATTTAAGAATGTATGCATCAACTATGCTAGGGAATAGATACTTATGCCATTTGTAGAGTCTTTCATTTACGAATTAAATAAAGTTACCTTGATTGCATTATTAGTTAAACATAAGTGATGCTTTTGTATCTAAATCTATATTGTTTAAATTCTTACTGGAAGCCTTTCCTTTCTTCTTGTCTTTTCCAATTACCATAACTTGTCAGGTATCAAGTACCTTACTCCTCATCTGTGCATGCTCATTAACCATATCAACCATTACACCAAACAATCCTTACTTAATCTCTTCTTTTATCCATTCTTTGCCCATAACTTCACATAACACTATTACTACTCTTTTCCTGACAAGTAATGCAGTATCCCTTGCTCTATCTATGACTATCAAATAATATTCATTAAATAGTTTATAAGAATTACTTATTACACTACCTATTAGATCTATTGTTGCTTCTCTCACTGTTACACTACGATCTTTACATTTAGTTTCTATAACAGATTAGAAATAAGTGTCATGAAGAAGGTTTGAGTCAAGGGAAATGAGACTAGAGAGAGTCTTGAGAGCTTTAGAACGAAGAGTTGTTTGTTTAGAGTACAGAAGAGAAAGAAGGTGATGAAGAGTTACCTTACATTAGATAGATTGATCGATGGAGTAGTGCAGGTTAATAACACTTTGTTAGACAGATTAAAGAGGAATAGAGTGGAATTTGTGTTTATATTCACGTTCAAAGTATTCTATCTAAGGAAGAAGGGAAGGATTAGATGTGAGAGCAGAAAGAGTAAATAGAATCTTAGATGATTCCATGCATTCATAATTGTTATTATCACATGTGTATTTGAATAATACTGATAGATTCTATTCAAGGTAGCTGTCTTTATTTTTCACACTCATGGAGTATCTCTTTTTTGTTAATGTTTTCTTAATACCTCCTTTTTTCTTGGGTTATTCTTTCTTCTCTTCTTCTTCACTTTCAGATGCAAGGATGTCTAAAGGTCCTTTGTAGAGTAGTTAAGTCAAATGCAAAGCAATGGAGATCTTGGAGAGTAGAGAGACTAGAGTCTTATGGAAATTGAATTGACTTGCCATTAAATCACTCTATTGCATTACTCTGCATATTGTACCTGCGATGTATTTAATACCAAGCACTGAGATAGGAAAGTCAACACTCTCTATAGACTAAGTAAATCGATAGTGAATTGTTCAAGGAGAGCAATGGTGTTAGAGTCTCCCATTATTGAACCATTAATGAATACTTTCATTATGGCATTGAATGGGAGTCCGAATTGCTTCTTTAGTAAGTCATCATCATCTTTGTCTTTATGTATAGTTGTACTGTCTATGTCGATTGCGAAGGCGCTTTACATGAGGGAGATAGTGATGTATGTATAAAACGCAATAGTCGGCTTATACTAAATAATATCAATTCCATCATTAAACTATGTAAATGTCTCTGTCAGTGTAGTCAATATGTAGTCCCTTTACATAGGATAACTATAATATATTATATGTAAGTATTCTATACAGGATGGGGAATGACATTGGAATGTACTATTAATACATGTAGAGGTTAGAGTGTATTAGGTAGACAGAGATAAGGAGGAATGGAAAGAGGATAGAGAAGAAGGGTTAGAGTTGAGTTTAGATATCGTCGTCGTTCGTCGTTGTCATTATCAACATATTTAATTCATGATATTCAGTTCATATGATGATATATGGAAACAGTTGTGTCTTTCAATTCTTTAAATGTTTTAGCATTCAATTCAAATCTTACCTATAACTAGTATTGTTTATCCTTATAAGGTTAGGATCTGTTTTAAATCTCAAAGTTAGTCAATCCACCCTCATCTAACATACTCTTCAGTACGACAATTTGATTGGGCCTTTTTACTTACCCATTTAACTCCATCGGACCTTCAACTATGACTAATTGAGGAAGAGAAAGCCTTTCGATAGCCACTTCATATTAATCAAAGCCAGAATATATTTCATTAGTTTTCATAGAGTTACTTCCAAATGGATTTATATCATAGTAATTATGAGAGATAGAATAATCAAGCAATGCGAATGTGCTCTTAGTCATATCTTAATGACATTCCTAATTAAAGAATTGAGTTTATATATTACAGGAATGTATTTAGACAGTAGGAGAGATTCGAAATCAGAAATGTCAAGGGAAGGAGACTCAGTTTTGTATTTAAATTTTATAGTTCTATTTGAAGAGATTTTGGATCCTCTACTTTATTTGATTCCTTCTTGATCGGTTTAACTTTAGTTTCTTCTTTCTTTGAGTTTGACCTCTCAACACGAGTCTAGCTCTTTTACTTTTGTACATGTGGCGCGTTCTCTATTGCAAATGTTATTTCCTATTAAATCTAAACATCTACTTACTTTCTACACTATTTTTTTCTTATTGTTGCCTCTTGACTCACTTTACTTTACTTGTTCTGTGCAATCTGACTTCTGCATTGGCATTTGTCCTCTGTCTTACTATCCCTATTTCTTAAAATAATTAAATTAAAAATCGACTTAAGTTGCATAATCTTGAGGATTAATTAATTTATAAAGATGATGTTGAGGACCAT
>JAGYYO010000220.1:0-11824 GCA_021441625.1 Diophrys sp. 3 WChen-2021
GAGCATTTTAAGAGCTCAGCAAAATCCCCATGCCTGTTAATTAATTCTAGCCATTAATTTGGTTCCATTTATTTTTATCATTATCATCATTATCAATGTAGATCCTTACATCGGTGCATGCCTGACAGATCCTCATTGAGGCAGACATTAGTGACCACTCGAGAACGGAGGAGGACATTGACCTCCTTGCTCTAGATAAATCTGAAATGCTTTTTAGGGTCTCCCTGTCTCAACAGAGACGCAGTTTCTTTCTTGTTCTGATTTTAACAATTGATGCGCCTCACTCTCCTCCAGAAATTTCTACATAGAGACTTGTGGATTGTAATAGTGTGAGTAAACAAAATTTATTAGCTTTACACTCTATAAGTCGTAGCCTTAGTCTCTCTTGAACGAGCTGCTAATGCAAGAGATTTTCCAGCATCAAGATCAATATGCAACTAGCGAGAGTATAAGCCAATAATTGTATTCTTGATTGTATAAAGTTGAATGTTAATGAAGTTAAATAGAGAGAGGCTATGTACGTCTGAGAGCAAAGAATTTATTCGGTTGTGCTGCTTGGTATGAATGATTGGAACTCTGACACTAAGTAAGAGCGAGGAGGGCAACCTTATCCTCTCACCTTTTCATCCACATGCGGAGCCAAAGAAATCTCAACTGGTGAATCTCAATTTCTAATTTAAGAGTGTGGCACAATCTCCATGGTTAAGCAGACTTATTAATTTACTTGAAGATCTCAAACCCTCAACCCAGACTACTCCAATGAGACAATTTTTGAATGAAGTAAAATGTGAGAACAACGGACTGACTTCTCTTCTTACTTAAAGTAGAATAAGGGATTCCTACATATGGACTCAGTCATTTAATCAAAAGATCGAAAATTTTTATCATGAAATCAATATGATAAAAAGTAGTGTAAGGTTTAATTCATAATTCTTTTTATAATGATATTCTATTTTCTTCTCTACTTTTAAACAGAAACTTGGATTTAGAGTAGAACATACTGAGTGGAAGGCTAAGGAATTGTTTATGTTGCACTCTTTAGCACTATTTTTAAAAGGAATGCTTTGAATTCTATTAGTTTTTGATTGAAGATATTTCTAAGTCTGTGCGAATGTTGAATTATTAATCGAGTCTAAGTGCCACTGCCTCAACTTTGTTGGACTGAGGTTAACAGTTCATGAGCTACAACAAATAATTAATGGTTGTCTCTCCCATGGTAATAGACAAGAGAGGGGTTAAAGTTAAAGAGTGTAATATCTGTGCTTTGTAAAAATAAATATGGAAGGAGATTACTTTAATATTAAAAGCACAAAATGTTTCTCAGTAGAGGCCACTACATGTCTGAACTCCAAATTAAATTGGTCAGGGTTTAGGGGTATTGAGACAATTTATGCAAAAACACTAACTTCGTTAACTCTAAACTCTTACTTTCTCTCCTATATTTAGCTCTCATCAGGCTTCAGGCTTTACCACATTTAATTTAAAAAGTCCAGTATTACTTTAATACCTATAGGTAATCCAATTTAGTTTCGCTTTTCTCTATATTTGACTTTAGTAAGTGTTTTGATAGAGGATACCAAGAAAATACATAATATTGAAAAATATCTAACTTCCCTTATGTAATTATATGATTAACAGTTGTTACCTGAATACCTACACCAACCACTTAGGTGGCCTAGCATGAAGGTGTTCCCCGGTCAGGGCATAGAGCCTGAGCCACGGTCAAAGAGCCGGATTGGTTAGCATACCTCAATTCTAACCACCTGTTTCGACAGCTGATAGTAAACCATTCCCTATACAGGATGGCAAGCTAAAGAACTGAAGTGGGTAGCCCATTTGGGAAGTCCGGAACCTAATGGAAGAGGGTCCTTCGAGAACCTGGCATACATATATTAACAGTTGTCACACATTCATGACTACTACTATACTTTAAGAACAACATTCTCAATTGATATTGTAATGAGCGTTCTTTAATGAATGAAAGTCTTGCTACACTATTATATATTAATTAGATAATTAGGAGAAAATTATCACTTAAGTTTTTGATTTTATCTCGATCTTACTAATTAATCATTCATCTCAGTGCAATAAATGTAAATTTTCTCATTTTGGATAAAAATTCAACAATTTTGAAGAAAAAAAACGACTAAATATTTAGATAACAAATCCAGAATCTGTTAAGCCATTGATTGATTGATTTGATTGATTGATTGATATTTAATGGCAGCCACACAGGCTGAAGGATTAATTAACATTAGCAGAACACTTGTTGCTGCTATTGGAAGCCCTAACCTTCCCACTACCAAGACACTTTAACAAACCCTCCCAAGAACAAAGTTGCTCCCCACGTTACCTCCTGCAGACCCTGAGACATCAGGGGAGGGAGCTTAGGCGATTTCTTGGGATGGAAAGCTTAAGTTGTGGTTGAGGTTTAGTCCCAAGCTTCTCTTGTTGCAGAGAGTGACAAGTTGAGTTCTTCCGACATGAACTCTAAGTCCCAACACTAAATGTAGAGTTGATTCTTTCTGGATGTTGTAGGAGTCTTTCCATTCAAAGTCTTCACGAAGATTTGCATTCCTCCTCTTTAAGGCTCAAGTCATCATTTAACCATGTTAATTAATTATCTGTTAAGCCATAATGGAGTTAGGAATTGTGCCGCGAGCGCCAATGGGAGAGGCTATACTTGAGTTAAACATGGGTGAGTTCGGTTCAGAACTGAAGAGACCGGGTCAAGATCTCATCCTTGTAGATAGCTGTTCTTACCTAATGGCAACTCAATGCTTAATAAAGCAAGTAGATTGCCATATTTAATTTAGTAATAAATGGAAGAAGAAATTCATGAATTTAAAGATTAAAACTTTGGAGTTGTAGCTGAAACTGCGACAGCTACAGCTCCAGAGTTAGGACTCTAAGAGATGGAGAGATTCATTCTTTTATGCTGTCAGACTATAATCTTATCCCCAAGTAATTTTGATTTTACTGTAACTTTCTCTTCCATCTCTGATCTGAGAACATGGGAAGTGATGTTTCTATAGAGAAGAGTCAGAGGGAATTCCAAAGCAATGTCTTCCTGCCTGGTCAAGCTCTCTCAGTCTTTAACTTCTTCATCCATCTAATGACATTATAATTTAAAAAAATAGGGATTCGTCGTCATCTTTACTCAAATGATTATTAATGGGAGTTTGGAACCTCCAGTCTTTTTTCTTGGAATTTCTTCAAAAGATCTAATGGTAATACCATTTTCCTGTATCACTTCAACAAGGGGGACAAGAGTGATAGTCGCTCATTGAATTATTGTCACTCTAAGAAAGTCGAAGGCATTTAATATAATGCATTAAGACAACCCCAATACCCCAAAACCCTTAGTTTTATTTTAGAGTTTTGGGGTTAAAGGGTATGATATATCACTAATGTTGTTGAATGAGAAAGGAATAGGCTAACAATATTAATAAATCCTCTCTTTCTCTTCTCCAGGGATGTACATCTCTCGATCAGGTCAGTTTTCGACAATTAAACTAATCTTTAGAATGATAGTCTAGGGGTGCCCCATTAGTTCTCTTATAGTTATACAATCTCAAGTATTATTTAACTCAGACTTAATAGAGTTACTTTTCATACTTTCATTCTTTAACTTAAAACACTGTTCTATTGTAGTGCAGATGCACATTTAGGCTGGGCAGGGATTTTTTCTTAATCTACCTTGATGGACAACTGGAGTCTTAAGTCCATTGGAGAATAACGAAGCTTAAGTAGAACCTTAAGATGACCTTTTAGACTTATTCTTTGAGTTTGAACTTATGTAGATGTCATTTCCTATTGGACATTGGGTTAAAGAGAAGTGGTAAATTAATGGACTTCATCCTGTTCTTTAGGAACTAGCAGCCTATGGAGACACAGGCTTCTTTCTAATATCATACTCCTCATCAGAGTCTTACTCGTCATCAAACCTATGAGGTTTTTGTTGTTCATGTACCTAATGCATTGGTCCTCCTTCATGTTCATGCTTACTATCAACTGAGAACTTCTTTTACACTAGGTTATTGATTGCCCCTAAATCAAAAGTAGCCATGTCTCCATCGTTTAATACAGATTAGTTTTCAATCTCATAATTGTACGATGGAGCTGAAGAGAACCTACGTGTCTGCGATCCCTCACATATTTCAATTTTCATCTCTTAATAATTTTAAAGAGGTCAAATAAATATGAAGAACTTGTATTTACAGATTCTGTATTATTCTTAAAGACTTCGAATCTTTTTCAATGATGACAAGCATCTAATCCCCAAATCACAAAGTTGCTTCGCGTCTCAAATCCATCAATGATTATTGGATTATTCATTTATTATATAAATCCTTTGATGTCATTCTTTGTTCGTGCTTGTATATTTTATTTATGAGCCGGGGAATCCCCATTTACATAACAAATACAAGCATCATAATTCTATCGAGATCATGGCATTAGAAGAGGAAACTCTCTTCCTAGTAGTTCTTGCTACACACAAATTATAAACTAAATTCCCAAAAACTCCAGAGAGAGGGTTTAGGGTTCACTACTTACGGCCTCTGATATTTAGTGCTCTGGTTCACTCCATTGTAAAATTTAATGATATAGTTGTTCTAATTCATAAGCTAGTCTCATAGTTTCAGTTGCTTATAATGTTGGCTACTTCATAATGAAACCTTACTTAACTCATCCTTACTTCCTTGATTACTTTACGCTCTAATAGTTAATAGTAAATAGACAATTGAGATAATCTTCTCCAGGTAAATATTTAGTGATGAATAGCACTCAGGAATCTTCCTTATCTCAAAATGGATTACCAAATGTCTTTATTAGTGGTGAATAACATCTTCATTTCCATTATTATGCACATTGGTAATTAATCTTAAATCAAGAATAAGAAATGAGTTTAGAGAGCCATAGATTCCCAATAATCTTGACTCACAAACTCTCTCAAATAATACACAAAGTTTTCAAAATTCATATTATTGACACACAGATTAGAATCCCCACCACTAAGAACAAATGGGATTACCTCATAGAAAGCCAAGCTTGATCCTCGCCCGCCTATGCTGGCCAATAATTCCTCTTAATCACCTAGAGATAATGCTATCTGAGAAAGAGAGATATGATTTGTATATAAATATGACAGGACTAATAAATGCAAGGATGGAAAAGACAATAGACTTAACCACCAGAGAATTTCTAGGACAATCAATTAGTCACATCAACATACTTTATAGGGTGATGAATCATTGATAGTTAGTTAGATTATGTCTAACGGATTGTCATCCCTCAGGTTCAATTCTGGGCCTGTAAAAATTCCAAAAAAGGATGCTGGATAAAATCTGTTGGATAATAGTCAAAACTTACCTCAGATTATATCCGATGTGTGTCCATCCTCACATACCTCATCCATGTACCATACCCAGCCTCCTGCTCATGTTGCAGACAAACAAAAACACGAGCAGTAACAAGTGTTTCCCCAAGTCAAGACACAGTGGAGTAATTAAATCCATATTTAATTAAAAGAACAGAACAGAACATACTTTATTTAAATGCATTAAAATTTGTGCTAAATGGTGGTCTTTTGACCATCTTACACAGACATTTGTTCAAGAATCCTCAGGCAGATTTAACCTTTTCAAATTACTACCTCACCTCCCTGGGAGGCAAAACTATTACAATTATAACTTCAGATAAGATCTTCTAATTCTTCTTAAGAAGTCATGGATGATAATGTCTGTGTATGTGTCACTGATGTGGATAATGATTAAGTATGTGATCATGAAGACTGTGATATTGACACCGAAGTAACTAAGATTGAAGAGTTAAGACAATTAGGAAAATAAAAATGAAAACATCAAGAGGGGGATATCAATAACACTTGAATTTTCAATAAAGAAAATATATCTCAGCATTTCGCGCTTTCAAAGACTTTGCTATTACTTAGATAGAACACTCTAAGAACCTTACAATATTTAAACAGTTGAAAGACAAGAAGATTCAACACCTTCCTGTAATTTTCAGTAACTTAAATCTTCCAAGGTGAATTCCCCAGAAATAAGATATTACATTTAGATAGTTAGAGAAAAGGGAATCTGCATCGAATTCATCATAAGAGCTACTGTAAGATGAATAGCAACAGAGTATAGGTCATGGACATTAGTTTCAAACTATTGAGTGAGATCATGTTTTGGTCTGAATGTTACTATTAGCAAATGTGGAAAAGAATCTATCCCAAAAAATCTTTAAAAGGAGAAGGGACACTCATCAGAATAAAAAGCCATCAATTGCTCATTAATTTCCCCCACTTGTCAAGGTAGGAGATATGGAGCTGTTCTCAAGAATTATAGTAGCAATGAAAGATCGAGAATAATATCACAGAGCAAAGGAGACTATCCATTAAGAGAAATAACTCAAACATGTCAACTCACATGGTCAGATGATGTAAATATAGCTAGAGTCGAATTTTACATAAAAGAAAAGGAGAAGGGACTCGTTATTGGAACATCCTTCTCTGCCACTAAAATATCGCTTTACTTATGAAGCCCATGCAAAATCCGTATTCACCTGATTTACATTTGTAAGAGCAGTACCTATGTAAGGCTCAACCACAACCCACCTAGACTCTATATCCAAATTAGAGAGAATGTTGTAGAGGAGGAGGGGATTAGACAAGGATCCTAGTCAACCGAATGAAAAGAAGAAAATTGATCAATATGTGTATGTGGAAGACTGTCTAGATATATTATGATACTGTAGATAAGAGTGTTAACAAAATAAACAGACAGGTAAACAAGGAAAGAAGAGATGTCCACTAATGAATAATCGTTGATGATGGGACATCTCGACACATTTCCAAGGATCAAACCCGGACGGCGTCGATGATATATGTATTCCCTCTTCAGTGTTAGCCAATCTAAATCGATCAAGAGTCTGTGAAACTAAATCCAACAAGCCCGATTTAGTTTTTTTGGAGTAACCTCACTCGGTTTCTTTTAAGGACCTATTTAAAGACAGTTTGTCTCTTGATCATTAGTGTTTAATTATCATCCTTAATCCTTTAATTAACATGATTTAAGTGGACTGGCCAAAACTATTATTGAGGATTATAGATCCCTTCTCGTAACCTTCCTCTTCCTGAACAAAGAATAATCCCTCCTACTTGAAATTTGATTGCAACAGAAAGGGAGAAAAGCCTCTCAAACGACTATGGAGACAGTTGATGAAGCGAATGAGTACTTCCTACATATTGATCTTAATTATAACTCTATGTAGCTCAGGGTTCATTAGTATGCTTTAGCAGGCATACCTGAACAACATCTCAACTCTACTCGAATAAGGTTCTACAAAGACCTTGGAGTAGACTCTGTTTTAAATTATCATTAACCCGCCAAATTGAAAGAGAACACAAGGTCGAGTAGGAGGAATTCACCCTAGATAATGCAAGGGATGAACCATTATATATAAGTTTAGAATTATGTACTCCTCACATCTCCCCTAAGAGACTCAAAGACCACCCTTCAGGATAGAAGATTCTCTCCTTATCTAATAGGAACACTAAGAAGCAAAGTCAATACATCTACAAATATATATTAATACTGAGAATAACCCATTATACACACAGTTACAGATGCTGCTTTTTCATTGAAGAATAAGAAAGGGAGAGACAATTCAAGCCACAGAATAGCATTTAATGGATTCTTCTTCAAATTATTTATTTAATTGTTAATCGAACCGTGGATGTCTGTCCGAGTCCTCATCTTGCGCTAGTTAAGTACCTGAGGAATCCTTTATAGGTAGCTTCAACATCAACTCCTAAGGCTGAGCAGTATAACCAGCTCATCTTTGCGATTTAGGGAAAGGAAGAATATTTACATCAGACATTATCACCATATTAAAGTATGCCTAAGGAAGATCCATTGTTTAATGATTGTCAGATGTCTGACGGATTATCATCCACAGGATCTACTCTGATCCTGAAAATCCAAGAAGATGTGTCTGTCTTGATAGAAAGATTGGAACACTTCTTCAGATTCTCTCAGATATATTATTATCTCCACATATCTCAAAGACTGTACCCTAAAAACTCATCCTAAGGCTCTGGCTGCTGGCACCAGTAGAATTAAGTGGCTCCCCATCTCCTTATCTGTGGATTAATTACCATGTTGATTAAATAAATCAATCAATTAAGTATGTCTTTCAGTGATCTCTATCATAATAGTCTTTATACATAAATCTCAACTGCGAGTGTTACATCAGTTTATGAGTAGACTCATTGTTAAGATTCTTGTATTACTTTATATTACATATAAATGAAGGAGTTCCTAAAGGTTGATAAAGGGAACTTGATGTTTTAAGTCAATTCGAATACTAAACCAATGGGCTGGGTTGCTTTTGACATATTTAATCACATGTGGGGTACTGAATGTGAGGGCTTCATTTTTAGCAATGGTGTTACCTAATATATTTTAGTTCAGCGGAAGTCATCGCCAATGAACTCCCTTCCAATTTTAAAACAATTGGGCTTGCTGAGGATGATAGGGATGTATCTTAGACTCAAGCTGATTTTAAGATTATAATATGTAAAGGTTTCCTTGTCATCAATGTTGAAATGGAATAGATATCGAAAGAGACAAACATATTTATTCAATTTAAAAGTCACTAAACACTGGCTGCTTCTGCAGTCAGGTCCTTGATTGTTTACTGACAGACAGATAGATTCTTGTATCAATTTCACTTTCTTTTAATCCATATCTTCCAATACTTATCATTTAATTATCCTTAGAGTCTAACATTTGAAGAGAAACACTTGAACCTAAATCTACATGTGTTGGTTTATCATCTACAGTCTCAACTGCTCAGCTTATCAGAACATAATGCAGGAGGCGTCGAAGCAATGTGAGGCTGAGCGGAGTGGACCTGAACGAGATAAGTCCAAAGCAGGAACAGTGTGGATAAAAACATCTTTATTATAAGTATTTTCAATTCTACACCCAAAAACGACTCTCCTACTCTCATGATGTCGTGTATTTATCAATCTATCATAGTTCGTTCTTTTCAAATCTTATGATCTATTCCCTCATTTAGTGAAGTAAGAACTATCAGAGGTTTAATGATGATTCCTTTTGTGAGCTAAAGAAAAACAATCATCTTCATCAAATTAGCTTATTTCACAAAGAGAATATTTGATCTACTTAAAGAATAACAGCTAGAGTTAGTTATTGAGCAAGACAATCAATGATGTTAGAATTAGGATTATAGTAGTGCTTGACATTCACTTTTGTTGTTCAGGTGAAGTGCTACAAAGAAATGGTGTCCCCTTTTGATCCATTTAAGAAACTCCATAAATATAGGATTCTTTGCTTCTAGGCTTTAGTGTATAGCTTTGAACATAAGTCAGAAGGATTTAAATTATGATTTCTAAAGCTTTAATTTAATTCAGAAGAGTTTTATCTATCTGGCCTCTACAGAGGAAAGTTCTATTATGACTTTAACAATTATATTTCAACTTCAATGAATGAAATAAGTCCATTATGAATTTATTTCTATCAATCACTCTGTCTTAGATATTGAATTTGGACTTATTGCCTGTTAATGTTAATTAATTCATAAGTTCAAAGACAATAAAGATACCATCTGTTTAAATTGAAGAGGACTATTTAACAAAGAGCAAAAGTATAAACACATGAAATGAAATTAACTTCTGGCATATAGTTCAATCACTAAAACAAGAACACCAATGTGACAATCTATTCCTTTATTTATTCATAACTCCTTAATACACTGAAACTAATCTTCAATCACTTCAGATACACTTGTATTGTACTATCTAACGAGATCTAAAGAATCTAAAGAGCCTTGAATGTTATTCGTGTACTTTTTCATAAACTCTAGATCAATCGAATAAGCAAGAAACATTAAAATGAGTTATCAATTCTCCTTGGCTTTTTCTCTAACACTCTTCTTGCTTGTTAATACTATTCATCCATCCATTAATATTTATTTTTGGCTCAAGTTCATTATTATGTAGACCTTCCTCTTAGTGTGAAGTAATTGGACTCATTGTCTCAATATTACTTCCCAGTCTTAGAATTTTCAGTAGTTACTCTTAGCTACATTGTTCCAATAGTACATATAGTAATGACATGTAGATTATCAAAGGAACTCATTTACTTTTTATTTCAATACTCATTTAATAAGTTCTTCACTTCTCTTTTTGTCACTCTTATCAAAGATTAACTTGCTTACTATGACTTCCTTATTCAAATGACCATTGTTTGTTGAGAATAAGATTGGAGAATAAAAAGATAGTTGGTTTCAACTTCTTGAAATCCATCAAATGCTTAAATAAGCAACATGTAAGACACTTATCTCCAGAGAAGTTCTGGGAAAGAACCAATACCAGGTTAAGAAGTCCCTATGTTTAAAACTGGAAAATGTCCCTTATTTTAAATACTGTTACAGAGTCTCCTAACTTATTTAGGGCGAAAATCCTTATTCTTGTCACTTCAATGGATTGTAAAAGGGTGGATAAGTAATGTAGTAAACAGGAAACCTAGAATTTCCTATTTCTTTCATTCAAAACACTTACACTAACAATATAAGATGGAATAATAGACAACCCTTTGGAATCCTTCGTTGAGTTTGTGGAAGAAAAGTCCAGATAAATCTTGGAAAGATAATTTAGTTTAGTAAAGTGCTGTAACTAGTAAAGTGCAGTCATCCAAAGCTCTTTTATTGATGAAAAGCAACAAGATTCCTACCTGTATATATATGGAAGCATTTCCTACAGTGAAGATTCATAGAAAACAAAGAAAAGTTAAGCACTGCTTATTTTGACCAAACTAAAACAGGGAAGAGAGAACTTTTTAAGAAGATAAAGGGGGACATGTGAGACATCTGAGCTCTGTGTTTATTTAGGGACAGGACAGCGGGGACTTAATTAGGGATGGACTTGATAATTTGTTCATTCTGAAATGTTTTGAATATAGATTTAATCCCCTAATGCTTCATTTATTTAAATCAATAGTCTGAGACTCCGCATAGTACTCTGAACAATAAACTGAATACTAATAATTATCTCTATTTCTCTCTTATATTCTTTCTTCCTTTACTTTGATAGTAAATAACTAGCCGTTCATGTAGCAGTTTAGAGATCTCAAGGGTCTACGGTTAGATTTAGAGCCTTAACAATATTTTAATGGTTATGCTTTAAGAGTTGATGAACGATCTCGATCCTATAAGCGAATCGAGGTAAGGATGTGGATCCATCCTTAATTTATTTAATATAATCCTTTACATAAGTGTTGTGTTGAGAAAGGTTCCGTTTCGGGAAAAGCATCTTTGATATTCAAGAGATCTCTATCTCTAAAATAGTTCTGTTGCATTAAACAAGTCAGGCATCTGGTGATTATCTTATAAATACTTACATAAACACAAATATTTAGAAAGGCATCTTTAATATGTACTCAATGGAGATTGGCCAAGTCAATAACACTCTTAATGCCTAGGCTTGCTCTCTAGGTGATCAGTACCACAAATAAATCAGTTTGTGCTTTAGCTAATAGAACGGTACAATGAATAGTTTTGGTTGATAATTTAGGAGCTGAGAAAAATGTAGTTTATATTTTAAATCCTAAGTTAGTATAACTAATTTATATTTTTGAAGCGATTATGATCGAAACCATGTTATTAAATTTAAATTTCTAATTTATATTAACTTCAAGCTTCAAGCTTCAAGTAAATAGTCAATCCTGTCTGATATTAAAAGGTCAGACTTCCTCTTTCTGCTGCTCATAAGTGTCATACGAGAAAACCC
>JAGYYO010000221.1:0-11823 GCA_021441625.1 Diophrys sp. 3 WChen-2021
TGTTGTAATAGTGCAGCCAACCTCTACCAGGAATAGAGATCAACCAGGTCCTGAAGTGTCCAATCAAAAGGTTGGAGGGGGAGGCTTAAGTCCCCTCCTTCTTCCGAATATGGCGTATCACATTTGTTCTGTGTTTCGACCACTGAGTGAGGGATCAACGAGCGACCCAGGCCACGACTGGGGCGATCCCCTCAGAAATATATCCCAACCATTTGATTTTTAATCAAATTGTTTCGATTGATTAGCTTAGTAAGAGAACGAATCTAAGAACAGACAAGAGGTCTTGGCGTCTCTAAATGAGACGCGGGGAGGCCCCTAATTTCTTGTGCATATAAACAAAAGTCAATCCAGTTGGCAGCGAGGAGATCAAGTTCTTCCTAGCTCTCATAACTGCCTTAAGCGTCTCTGTGGTTCAGCTGCACTAACCTTCGGCTTCATAAGCTATCACTTGACTCCATAAGAGTGAGAAACTAAAGAGGGTTTTGGCGCTCACTTGCAATTCAAATTTCGTAATCAAAGTCTGGAGGCCAGTTGCACGGATAAGCTTACGTTCTTGATTAGCAGCTTTCACTTCTAGATGGTCTTTGACTGTCAGGCATAAGGGGAGAATCGTGACAAAAGGTGGATGAAGTGGGAGGGACAGACACAACTAGCACGAATGACGAGGTGCTTCCTCATTTCCTCGTTTTCTGAAGTGGAATTCTTCTGCAATCTCGCACCAGTTGTAGTTTAGGTATCTGACGGATCAAATGTTCGTATTCAGTCAAGTGGTGGTGTTGCGCTGCCTCCTGTGATCTTCATTTCTAACAATCACCTTTTTAATTTAATTCTAACCTAAATCAGTTGGGCAAACAGGATGATGAGCAAATCAAGATCTAATAATTATTTAACTAAAGCATTAGGGTGTATTGGCATCCCATAGAAGTTCTTTTAGATGTAGTTCTGGAATATTTCCATTCCCTTTTAAAGTTTTATCTAATAAGTGAGATGATGTACTCGGGTTCCTTGTTTCTGACACTTTATAAGTAATTCCTTAATTATGGTTTCTTATGGAAAGTATCAAAACAGTCTAAGTTCTTAGAAACTAACTACCCTCTGTCCAAGTGGAAGGTCAAAGATTAATAGCAACTGCTAAAAATTCGGTGAAGGTAAATTAAGTTAAGTAATGAGTCATTTCATAATACTAGCTTATGTTAGGTAACGCAGGATATCTGAGATGGGACAGAGGTTGGTTGAGAGGAGTGAAGTAATTGGGCTTCGGTTTATACTCTATTGAAAACTAACAATAAAGTCAATATATTCAATACTTAAAAACTCTAAGGAATATTAATTGTGGTATCTATTGATTAGAGTGAGAGAGATAGAGGGAGACAGGGTCATTAAAAAACTTCTTCTGTTCTTAATCAAAGTCAATTCATCAAAGTCTTTTATAAAATACTCCTTATTTAACCTATCTGTCTAATTCTCTTTAATCTTCCTTTTAGCTCCCTCCAGGACCCTTATGATTTGATAACCTTTACAAATTCTTTAATATTAATATCTCCCCTTCCTTCCCCAAAACATTCTCATCTTTCTCTCCTTTTGCTCTGGCTCATCTTAAGATAAGACTAAGTAACCTCTAGTTGAATAAACTCAGAGTAGCAGTGCAAGGGATTACACAAGTGAGAATGAAAAGAATGTAAAGGCTGCTACTGATATGAATAGGAATTCTAGATTACAAGAATAGGACAAATTATGAAATTAATTAATAAAAAGATAGAGATCTGATTCAATTAGTGATTATTGGTGTTTAGAGTCTTGAGAACTTTGATAACATTAAAGTACATAGTAAATTTAAAGGACTTAAGTACTTGTATTGTCACAATACAATACTCTGGGATTCATATTCTAACAACCTACTAAGCACTTACTCATTTAATGCGATAGAGTATAATTTGAAAGGAATGATGATGGATCAGTTTATCACAGTTGGAACTAGTTGGAAATCAGTTGCACTATAGTCTAATTAAATAATGCAGAGACCAGAAAATTTTGAATTGCTTGACGTAGGAGGTTCCGAGAAATAAGGAATAGGTGTAAGGGTCATAGTATATAAAGTAGGATAAAATTAATTCTAGCAATCCATAATTTAGTTTAAATGAAAACTATTTGTCATTTAGTCATTACTAGTATCAAATCATTATCTTTCTTTCTCAACTAAATAGCTGTTAAATCATCTGATTGGGTTTATTCTTCAGTTTCTCTGCAACATTCACATGCTCTACTATATAATTCCTTACCAAATGATAATAATCATTGTTCCTGGAGCATACGAATAGATGATTTAATAAGATTAAGACTAATCCCTGTTTTCCACAGTATTCGGATGTTAATGAATGAAGAATAGCTCTATCTATAATCTATAATAATTGCGTAAATACTGAATTAGGAAGTGTTCTTACTTTATTATGAGACTTAGTATTTTTATTTAATGAAGAGTATTCGATGTCTGAAGTACTTAGAGCAGAGTTGGAGTTTATATTTATATAATTATTGTTGCTGATGTTCATCTCTATGATGAATTACCACTAATATATCCAATGTAAATTAAGTTTCTCTACAAATGACATCATTCACTCATCATCGTTACTTATAGCTCCTGAGTTGCATAAATATATCAGAGTAAAAATCTTTTAATGAAAAGATCGATCTTACTTAATTTGATCTATTTCTGTCACGCTAGTCTTCACAACTCATACAAATTATTCCATGTTCTACATCAAGTATTACTTTAGTTGATCCTTCCTAATGAGATAGGAACTAACACACAAGTATATAGTTGTTAAACCGACTTAGTTCTAGAGGAGTCAAGGGTCTAAGAGGGGGACGATCTTTTAACTAATGAAATAATTACAAGTCATGCAAATGAAAAGTAAACTATCACTAATTTTCATTTCTTAGGAGGGAGATATTTGCTTGAACAATAGATCTCAATGAGTATAGATTAATTAAAATTAAATTTGGAAATGCTAGTGGGTTGCAGACCCATTGCTTTCCTCAACTTCTTCTAATAACTATGAGATTCATCGCTAATCTGTGGAACACATTTGGGATATAGCTACTATTGATCAATGGACAATCAACAACCTTGTCTATAAGAAATTCTCAGTTGAATATAAGCAGGGACATGAAAGAAAACGAGGAAGAGTTCACCTCTCCTGAAGAAAATCTCATGAGAAAGGATCATGTGTCTCAAAATGCTACGAGTTCATCAGGGATGGATGAAATGGCAGATGTAGTTAATGAACTTCCACTTCCATTTTAATAAATGAAGAAGAGCAAGTTCATTCAATATCTAATGTTAGCAGGTAGTAAATGATTTTCACAAGAGTCAAGAATAAATCTAAAGGAAATGTGTCGTCTAAAGCTTAGAAGTTCTTAAATTGAATAAAGACACAATTGTCTATAAGTAAAATTCATGATCAAACAAAGGTTCATCTGTATTATGAGTGTTCATAAGTTAAAGTATGATAGACAACTCTTAGAAGTCAGATTAAATAATAATGGAGACAGTACCTTCTCATCTCATAATCAAAGAAGACCTAGGATTTACCCTTGCTAGTATAATTGTTGGGGGTTGAGTTTTACTTAAATGGTAACTCATTTAACTTTATCTCAAAGTTTATTCCAACTATTGAAAGTAAGTATCTAATTCTTCTTGGTTTAATTTTCGTACTTATTCATAGGATTATACCCTCATCCACTTTATCTCTTCTTTCAGATCATTAAATAATATAATCAAAAGGAAAATAGACACTTTAGCTAATCTCCTTTGCCATGTATAAATACATTGATTTATTTAATTTCCACTATCACTTCAAGGAAAAGTAATATTCGTAATAAACGGGTTAATAAAAAACTATTTGAAATGATGTCAGAGGGGGAAAGCACGAAGCAACTTCAAAATATTAGCGCAGTTGGAGAGATTGACAAAACGGAGCATGACGAAGAGAATTAGAATTCTAGAGGAAAGATTGAAGATAACAGGGCTGCAGAGGTATCCGAGTTGAGATCAGGACATAAAGCGAATACCTGTTGTCATTAAGGATACCTACCAGAGGAATATGATAAACAATCTATTAGAGAGAATAACCTTCGGAGAGTCAGATTTGAGTAGGCTGGGAAAGACGATAGATCTAGCAATGGATCAATCAAAGACAGATAAAGCTATGGGAGTTAATCTGCTTCCGGATAATCTGCTGGAAGAGGACTGGTTAAAGAAAAGGATAAAGAGATTCGTGATAGAAGTATTTAAAGAGGAGAAAAGTATCTCTGGATATTCGAGAACTGTTCGTGCAGTGATCCTTTCGAAGGATGGAAAGAATTCAACAACGGTAGAACAGATGAGAGTTATTTCTGTGCTTGGACCTATCACTAAGATTATAGAGAGAAAGATTCTAATACTTATACAAGAAGGAATCTGGAGACAGATATACTCCATACAGACAGGCTTTAGACTTGGGTATGGTACTTAATATACCTACATCTCCTAACAAACAGGATGAGACGGGACATAGAGATGAAGAAGAAGGCATAAGTAGCAACAATCGATATAAGGAAAGCATACTATAATGTCCCGAATCATTTGATGAAGAAGACGTTCGAGAAGAAAGTTAACTAGATAAGGAGAGAACTGTCCAGTTAACTTCGGAAGATAGTAATTCAAATTATGAAGTCTATGTACTAAGATAAAGTTGTATTTATAATTAATAACGGATGACACTTCTCAACCCCCAGAGAAACATCTAACTCTCCTTTCTTCTATGTTAACTCTGCTTCTCATACTAAGAATGAGAGAAACCTTCTCAACGGTTCTCCAAAGAATTATTCTCCAATGTCATCCTAAATAAAATTCATCATTCCTATAATAGGCCTCATCAGTGTTCCAAGACCTATGTTACAACTTAAGTAAAAGCATACATACTTAGGTATGCCATCAGTATTGACATCACCTATCATACCATTATTCACCAAAGAGATGTTGATCTCAATGGAAGGACATAAGTACCTGAGAGAGTTGAGATAAATCACATCCAAGCCCTCTTTTTGAACAACTGTACAGATTTATCCTACACCCTCTCTACTTATGCAATATCAAGGGGATTCCTAAGATCAATGAAAAGAGGAAGAATTTTGAAGATAGGCAAGGTCATTATATACGTGATATAATAGTGAGTGGAGGTGTATGGGATGATGAGGGCAACATCATAAAAACCAAGATCCTTTTACAAGAATTGGCTAGATTATCTCCACTTGATATTTGATAGGATGGATAGACAATAATATCATGAGAGTGAATGTCCATTATCACATGTAATTGTTAGAAAAGAAAAAAAAAAACAGTATAAATACCAAAAGTCAGAAACTAGAATTCAATGTACCAATCGTCCATAATCAAAATGAAAATGCAGCAGATGTCCATTAAAAGAATAATAATCATTAACTTAATATAAATCTTCACAGTCCTTGAAAGAGATAACAACACAAGAGATATAAGTGTATCAAGAGGAAGTGCTATCTCAGTAGATGTCTAACATATACATGCAAGAAGTCATGGAGAAGCTCCCAAAGAAGATGAGAAGGAACTGCATACTCTTATATGCAGATGATATTGTTGTGTATACGAATGAAGAGGTAGAGATGCAGAAGATAATGGATATACTGAAGGTTGAACTGGGGCAATGGGGGTTATAGATAGGGGAGTATAAGACGAAAGTGATTAAGAGCAATAGAAAGCAGAAGGAAATGATGGGGATTAAAGTAGGTAAGGTGATAAGGACTTAGGAGTCTATGTAGGGTTCTGGGGATATTACGTGTTGAGAGAACTGAACAAGACTGTAGATGGGAAGTTGAAGTTTGATGTATATAATATTAGACGGATGAGGTGCAATTTGGAAGTATATGTAATTTCATCGATATTGTATATGATCCAGACACATCTGAGCTATGGAGTGATGGGAAGAGAAGGGGAGCTGAAGATAATTAGAAGGACAGACAAAAAGATAATGGGTCTATCTAGATGCATAAGTAATGAGGATGCGGAGAAGATCCTCCTCAGGATGCATTGGGTGAGAAAAATGGAACTAACAAGGAAGATGATTGAAGCATGGAAAGGATGGACCATGGGATGGCATGGGAAGGATACGAGAAGATAACGGAGGAATAAGGGGAATGCATGACATAGCTTGGGAGAGGAATGGAGAGAATAATAAACCAGAGAGTGAGGATGAGCACAAAAGGATGAACTGTATTAGCGAGGGTTATAAATCCGAAAGTATTTTAGCAAGGGAAGCCTTAGATGTGCACATGCGGATTGGAGTGGAATCTGAGAAATCATTCTGGATGCGACAAAGGATAGAGAGGAAGTGTAAGAGACTGTGGGGAAGGATGGATGACTGGAAGATGACAGATAGACAGTACGCTATAAGAGAAGCTAGATGGCTTGGTGATAAATCAGGCATTAAGTAGTGATATGATTTATTCATAAGAAGAAGAAGAAGGTAATCTTCAATTGGATTGACTATTTCATTGGAGCTAAACAGTAACCATAAAAATGTTTGTGTTTCTCCTTAAGATCCTTAATGTTCAACTCACTTAAACACAACAAGGTCACACTAATTTATTTAATAAAACTCCGATTGTACTTCATCATCATCATTCCCTTGACTCTGGGAGTCTCTGGTTTAAGTAATAACTTAACTTTGACTTTGGGCATACCCCTCAATTAATCATTGTAGGGGATGTCATCCCTTTCATATATAGTGGCAAGATTGAGTCAAATCGATTTTAATTTAATTTAATTAATGGCCTCTCATATACACAAAGAGGGAGGGATTATAACCCCTCCCCCTTCCTATAATAGTAGAAGTCCCTCACAAAGAAAATAGGTGTTGAAGACCCTTTCCCCAAACTCGTAATCCTCTCCAAAAAGATAGAAGAGGTGATCTGCCATATATAATAAAAATAAATTGAATGAACTATGTCTTTGAAGTGCTTAGAACACATGTAGGTGCCATTGCATCGATCTTGTTTATGAGGTTGTATCTATTTGCTGTGCCAGTTCATTTCATTCTTGAGTCTTGCTTCAATTCTGCTTTTTCGACTTATCCCCTCCCCCTCTTCGGAGTCTGAAATCAAGTTAGATAATACACTTTGAATTAGACTTACTATTCCAACTGATTCCTTTCCATTTTCTTTTAGGGACACCCATCAACGAGCAAGATAGCCAGAGTAAACTTTGATACTTACACAGAATTTTAATTTTGACTACATTAGCAATCTGTGCCATTTCTTCAACGGGAGGTATAAGTGCAGACAGTTCCTAAATAATACATCCAATTGACCAGATGTCCCTCTAAGTGTTATCTTTTGCCTCATTAATCTACTATGGACTCTTATTATATAGAGTGTTGACATTGTGCACTTTGCCTGTCCAAAGTTTCATACATAATATTTTTATTTGAATCTATAAATACAATTGAGAGCAGAGAGCCACTAGAGAGCGGTGGTCTTCGTCTATTTGCCCAGAGTTGAGTTTTTATAGTTTCTCGTAGGAATAACCTACTACTTAGATTAGTACTTCTTCTTTCTCTTTGTATGAATAAATTATTAAGCATCCAGAATTCTATCTGGATCATTATTAATACTTCACTGTATTTCTTTGAGATGGATTCAAGTACTAATGAATGCTACTGTTCATGAATTGATGCATTATGGTATTCAAACTGTATTTTTCCTCTTTGTTTCTTCCTGTATCACTCGATGAAGCTTCTCTAATATCAATGCTAAATTCAAATGTTTCCAACCCCGCCACTAACTCATTAACCATTTATGCCCCATAACCTCCTGCTTTCCTACCTTTAGAGTCATCCCCATCCTCCGCCTTCGCTAACCGTCCTCATTTAGTCACTTCCAAATCAATTAGAAGTGTTACTGTCCATGAATGCTTGGAACAGAGTAATTACCCATTGTTTCAATTGCTTAAATTTTAATATTAAGCTTATACTTTCAACTAGTATATTAAATCTATAATTAGATGTAGATCCTCAATTTCTTCTTTCACCAAGATGACTTCAAACAACAGTGATTGAGATATAATAATATTGATTGATATATTTATTAAATGGTAGTTGAGTTTAGGAGATCTTTTGAACTAACTACTCCAACTGTCTTTTGAGAGTTAAGAGAGTAGTCTTTCCTTCCTTTTGGGTTGGAGAATTTGTCTGCAACTATGAAGTTGGAGGTTAATTGCTTATAAACGTTATAAAGGGGATCTTGACTATTAGTTTGGGAGTGAAATGAATGCTAGTCTAAAAGAGTTGGTGAATGATGATAATAGAGACAGTTGATTGCAATTGCTTTATGGTTATTTACATTGAATATTACTAGGATTTCTTGCCTTTAATCAGAATATTCACAAGCAAGCCACATATTTGGCCAATCATAACAGGTAGATACTGGTTGTAATCCCTCTTTATCTCTTAAAGCATTATTCCTTTGATTAACAGATCAGAGATAGAGGAGGCAGTAATGGTACTTGCTTTATTAAGTATTGAGTTGACATTGAATAGAGACAAATTTCTACAAAGAAGCGAATTCCACTGAGGTTCTCAGTTCTGAACCTGATTCACGCTCTCCTGTTTGAGCGCGGTACATCTCCTAACTCAATTATGACTTAACAAATCATTGATTTGTGATGCAATTAGTCGACTTATTAAAGATGAGTGACTTGTCTATTCAATATTTTACTTTTATGGATGAATTTACAAGGAGTACTGACTATAATTTGATAATTGATTGATTGAATAGTCTCTTATCTAAACGGAGTCAATCCGAGATATAAATCAGATGACAACGTTACAATGACTGTCGTCCTTTGATGTTCTCTGGATTATATCTGGATGAAGCACTTAGTACAGGATCCAAAGTAGGAAGTGGCATTGATAAGCAAATGAACTAAATACTAGACAAGATGAGGCAAGATAAGAAGCATGCTGTGTTAATGATTAATATCTCAAGACTCAAGAATAAAGTAACCTTAAAATGAAATATGGAAATTGTAGTTTGTCGCTGACCCCATCGCTCTCTTATGCAGTTTATCTAAATCTTTCATTCATCAGACCCAAGTATCCCCTGTGCTTTCTCTTTCCAATATCACACATCTTCACTTATTCAAAACCATGATCATTACCTAGAAATCAAGTATCTTCGCAATCTTAAATGCTCTCTTCTATATACATCCACATCACTCAATAGTAATAGCCCTTTCAATATAACCTCTATCTACCAAATAAGAAGCTACCAATTATGATATATATGAGAATCAATTTACTTTTCATTTAAGAAGAAGATAATCAAACTTAATGACCAAATCGATTAACTTGTATGTGCTACATATGTATTAATATGATTTAAAGTATTAATAGCTACAAAGAGAAGACCAACTCATTGATTGTCGCATTTGAATCCTAGAAGATCATGGGATATACTTATGGTATATCTTATTCCTTACTCTAAGTAACAAGCATACAGTAGGAGTGTGATCTCTTATAAGAAGGTTGGGGTCCTTTTTACTTTTTAAGTCAGCTATGGGAGTTGAATATGATACTCCAACAGTTGTGCTTTCTTGGTTAGCTCTGTAGCAACTTAGTCTTGAAGTCTGTGAATGATCGATTAATTTGAATATAAAATATTTAATGAGGATCTAATCATCATATATTGGAAGAGTAAGAGAGGATTAAAAAGAGAAATAATAATGAGTATAATATTGCGAAGAACACATTATTTCATCAAGAGTTGTAGAGAAATGCAAGAAGTAAGATGTTTATGATGAGAATAATAAATACATTTCTCGGCTTGATTCTTTGTTGAAAGTATAATAAAGAAAGAGAGTAATTGGAGAGTAAAATTACTAATATTAAGTAGAAATATACAGAGAAGATGAGGGAAAATGTTTGGGGAATCCAAAACCCCGACATTCCAATTCCTTTGGATTCTTCTCAGTTCTGGTAAAGCAGAAATGACTTTCAAGTACCATCCTATTGACATCGAGCAAAAGTAGAACGAATTCATCTATCGATCCTCCAACAATAAGTAGAAAGGAAACAAGAAAATTTAGAGAAGCTACATCCAAGTAGAATCTGAATTAAAAAAAACTAATTGCAATCAATGCATCTCCTACAACTAAAGCTAACCACACTAAACTAGAACACAGAATACTTCTCTCTCAGATGTTATTCCTTAAGCAAGTATACTCGATGCAGGTGAATACCTTGCTTCTGACGATCTCCTTTTCATTAAAGGCATAATATTAATCATCTTCTTCTTTCCCATCTGCTGATTTCCGATCTTGTTTCTTATCTCCCTATGTACTTCTATCTAATCTCACTTAGTCATATACAAGAAGCACTATTCTCTTAAATGTCCAGAGTTTTTTAGCTAGTGTATGATTTATTTAAGAGTATTTAACGTCATTAAATCTACAATTAAGTTCAAGAGAGAACACGTTTTGCATTCAGAAGTTTATGCTCACCTTAATACTCTAGTATCTTCTATTACTCCTGGACCTACTTGAGTCGCCTCACACTCACATCCCTGAGTGTACTTTGATGAGTTTCTTTTCTGCTTCTCAACTACTTTGTCATCGTTCAAGTCTTACTTCACTTATCTCATTTATAAACCTCCTTTGGAGACTGACATGCTTGAGATGTGTGGAGATGGTATTTTATATGGAACAAATGAAGAATATGATGATGGTAATTAACTACAAGTAGAGACAACAGAGATGAGAAGCTTGTAATCCTCATTTAATAACAATGATAATGATTTATTTAAGGAGGGAATTCATTAAAGAATTCAAAATTCACTCCAGTCAATTGGTTACTCTACTTCTGGAAGAGGGAAAACGTTCTAAATGAGTGTAGCTCTAAATGGAGAAATATAAGTTAGTTTAATTCTAGTTTCTCTACTTGATCCATTCCCTCTCAACACTTCACTTTGGAGAGTACGAGGATGTCCCCCCAGGTACCCTGTCTATCTAAATACTTCATTGGAGATAGAATCATATCACATGGTCCGAGTTCATGTTCCCTCAATGATTATTCTATTCTTCAGACTGTATCTTAGATTCCACCTAGTTGTTAGATTGTCTCTCTTTCAGCATAGTTTCTAGCATATGTGGAATAGAATAGGTCTGCTTATTTAGTCTATATACGCTACAATAATTGAGTTTCTTCCAAAGGAAACCCACTTTTCTATTCTGGAGAAGTTGGACTCGATAACCCTAAAGTCTAAATAGTATTTTATGAGTGTGTATATCTTTTTACATCTATGGTAATGGTAATAATCATCTTTAACCGTGAGCTTTGCCCCTCATGTGGTAGTTATGGGCACTATGAATTAACTTATTTACTAACATAATTAAGTTTCTCGAACTTTTTATCATTTACTTTACTTTCTTTCAATTCTTCAAATATGATGAATAACAAAATCAAATCTTTCCTCTCCTCATGATTAAATAAGCTTACTACATAAAATTATTATTCATTTAATCGACCCAGCCTCTCTAGGCATAAGTTCAATACAGTACCGTTACCTAATATCTTCGTCTGAACCATTCTTGAGATGCGCAAGCATCACTCATGGCCAAGGAGCCACATGACATGCATGGTAAGCTTGCTCCTAACTTGCATTGGTACAGACATAGACTGAAAGAAGTGTAAAGACATGGCACATCTCTAATGCAAGAGCCTGAGCCATAATGGAAGCTAGTAGAAGTAGGCATGT
>JAGYYO010000222.1:0-11805 GCA_021441625.1 Diophrys sp. 3 WChen-2021
TAAAGATAAAAACCATCTTTTAATGGGAAGACATAAATCATTAATTAAATCAATTCGTTCACAAACGAGCATTCTAGTCTACTAAATAGAATGCGCTCTGACAAAGCCTCCAAACGCACAGCCTTTGTGATAACCCTTGACATCGAAAAGGCATTTGACTCCGTTAACAGGAGGAAAGTCCTACAGATCCTCAAAAGACACTTATATGACTCCAATGAAATCCCAGAAGTAATCAAAGAGAGAATACTCCAAGTCACTCAATAAATATACTCCAACACCTCATTCCTTCTAAATAGTGAAAGGGTCTAATACACCAAAGGGATCATGTAAGGGGGAATTATCTCCCCACTCTTCTTCAACCTTTATATTAACGAAGCTATTAAAAACTCTGGACTCTCCCAATAATATTTAGACAACAACCTTCTACTCTTCGCAGATGACATCCTCCTATATTTCCACTCCCTTAAAGAAGCCAAGACTCTCATATCACGTCTCCAAACCTCACTAGGTAAGTATAATCTAAAAATAGCTACACACAAATCCCAAGTGATAACCAACACCCTCAAACGAAAGATCTCTCTCCCACATTACCTTAAACTCTCCAAGACACTTAAATACCTTGGGATTGAAATCAGCTTCTTTCGAACCCACATGCTCAAAGCACTAACGAGGAAGACAAGCGCCATAGTGAACCAGAGCTGCTGGAACACTAAGTTGAATAGCTGCAACATGAAACTCAAGAAGAAAATATAAGAGGTCTATGCTAGGTCAAAGCTAGTGTACCAAATCACCCCTCTACTGCTCTCTGAATAGATATCCCTCGACACAGCTGAAGCAGCCGATAAGAAAATAATGAAAAGAGTTCTTAGCATCCCTGCTCACCTCCCAAATCAAGCATACAAAAAGCTCATCACACACTACTCTCTTTACTCTATCCTAAGCATAGCCTCAACCAGATTCCAATATACTTTAAATCAAACCAATAATAGATACTGGGGAGGAACCAACCTAAACTAATGGAAGCTGACATCCCAAACTGCCAGGCAATATAGAACCTACGAGAAAGTATTCCTCAGAAGGTTCTTTAACTCTGAGTCTAATAATCAAATATTTAAACTCCTCTGCCACCGGATATACCTAGACAAGAAGATAATCACATGCCAATGTCGGAAAGGCATCAACATCTATGGCACACCGTGTGAATGCATTGACCACAACCTCAAAGACAGTATTCAGAAATTCCAGGCTCTCTGGAACCATTTCTCCCAAAAAGACACTAAACTGAGAAGCCTGGTTAGATAATCAAATAAGCTTTGGTAAAGACTTACTAATTCTGACCAAATTGACTCCGTAGGCTAAGGGAATGAGATGAAGGCAAAGCTATCCAAGACACAAGAATGAAGAAACCAATCATTGATGTCAAAATGAACTTGATAACTTGATAACCAGACACTTGATGTAATCAGAGAGAAAGACAGATTAGAACTATCATCTGTTAAAACAAACATAATGTAATTAGGCTAACCAGACATTAAGAAATATGGAAAGAAGCATAACAACAAAGATAAACTCAGTACTGATCTTGTAGCTCATAGCACCTGTAATGATGAAAATAGTAAAGGAGAGTGTGATTGACTATCCATCCTACATAGACTATGATAACACATCTCTCTCCAATAATCATGCATCTGACAGTCTAAACACCAAGAATAAAGACTTACCTTAGTATCTACGAGATCTTCTCTAAGATAAAGAGGCATTCATGAGTCATTATGGAGTAATTAAAGTACTTAATGAAGAATAGATCGATGGAAGACAGTTAGCTAATATTAAATTATATATTATGTCATTAGAAGACAATAAGAAGGCAATGCCAATTGATAAGTTTAAGAATATATTAAAAGCGTTTATGAAGAATACAGATTAATAATTACTAAATATGATATTTGAACATGTTACACTTGATGAAACTAGCATATCTATTAAGAAGTTGTTCTAACTAATAGACATCTACACCCACTGGCCATTAATAATCAAAAGAGATAAAAACAAATCAAAAGAGATCTATTACATTATGACTAGAAGACTTACAAGACTAATCGCAGAAAAGAGGAAAAGACATATAAGAGAAAGAACTGTCAAAACATATTTTTAATTAGAAATTAATTTGTTAAGAGCCCCGAATGGCAAGTGGGAGGGACCTGACCTCTCCTCTACCTCTAACCCTCACTAGAGGGGGTAGAGAAGTAGAGCAAAAGTACCCGATGCAATGTGTTGATGAAATGATGAAATCTCTTATCTTATCTACTGTCTAAACGGGTGATGAATCATTTAATTTTTGTCAGATTAACTCTGCCAGGATTGTCCCCTTGAGGATCAATTCCCATCCTGTAAAAACTCAAGTGGGCGGATAAAATCTGTCAGATGAAATCTTGTCGGATAAAATCTGACGGATCCGAAAGTCCCCCTCCCCTCCTGTAACATAGTCCTCTCAGCCTCCTGCTCAATGCTGCACCCCTCCCAAAAAAGCATGAGCAGAGGAAACCCCTGTGCCTTCCCCTGAGGATGAAATGCTTGTGGAATTAAATTCCATCTTAAGGAAAAAATGTTCAAGCTGAGTAGACTGTAATTGAAGTAACTCTAACATTTAATTTAATAAGAAGACACATTGACCCATTTTAAGCTCTTGAAACTAAAAGTGTAACTCTTGGCGAGCGATACAAATCCCAAGAGCGTCCCCGTCACCTTCCTTAACAAGAATCCACTCAATCATGGTACAATGGAGCAGGAAGAAGACCTAAGAACCACACAAGCATTGATAAAGACAAGCTATAAGGAATAGCAACCATGGGATCAGATAATATTAAAGATGTAGTCGAGAATAATTTCTAAAAAGATTACATTACAGAGATAATTAAAGAAAGAGATAGAATTATGAAAGAGAAGAAAGCCAGTATAAGGAAGTTATAAGTCACTCATAGACGAGTTATTGAGGAAGGATTTATTAGATAGGAAAGTTAAAGGATCTCCTGGGGTCAGATAGAGGAAGAAGGAATAAGAGAAATTGCCTGTATTGGATAAGGTGGAGGCTAAAGCAGACACAGTATCAGTTAAGAGTATTTAGAAGAAAAACGATACTCTCTTGAACCGAAACGATCTGATCTTATTTAAGATATCAAGAAAGCTACATCTATTAATCCTTATGTTGAAGCAGCTAAGTACAACAATAGATTTAGAGTATGCAACCCATAAGAAGGAGGAATCTCTTCAAATACTCTCTTAGAACAAATAATCCCAGCAGGGAGAAGTGGAGGCAGCAGAGGCAGAAACCACATTTTTAACATTATGAAAAGCAATACTGTCAACACTAAAACCGACTCCTCCAAACTCGAAAGAGAGCACATGTTACAATCGTTCCTCAATAAAAAAAAGACAATAGGCATCTCCAGAGAAAAGGGAGGTAGAAAATAATGATTAGAGTACTAAATCTATGCCTCATGTCACTTCAAGTGTTATTTCCACTTCTATGTTAATTCATCTACTACATTAATAAATTCATAGTATGGGATTAAGATATCCATGAAGGTAATTAATTACTACATCTGTAAGTAAATGATAGAAAGACAGTTGAAGACACACGTAGTTTTATTAATATAAAAGAGATCAATACTATGTTTTATGATGTAGTTATTACATTAGAAGCATTACATATTAATTACATTACAGTGACGGCATAGTTGTTTGTTGATATTTAAATTACATGTCTTACATTTAAAACAAAGGGAACGAAAGAGAAACCTAATTTATATATTGAGAATAATGATTAATTTACTTTTCTTTATTTGAGAATGTGAGTGTTAAATAAGGGAGCAGAGATTGTGAGTTATAAAGATGCGTTTTAGGGATGCGCTATCTCATAGTGGGTCATCATAAGATGGCGGATCAGGATAGGTGATAACTAAATTGTTCAGAGAAGGTGAATCAGAGACTGAAGTGTACATATTCTTAGGAGAACCACTCTAACATGACTCTACATCGATCATTAGTCTCTTAAATGAATACCATTAAAATGACGAAGGCATCTTTTGCGAGAGAATTCAGAGATAATGGAACATTCCTTAATTTCTATGAGGATTATGAATTACAGTTCTATCCCAATTCTGGGTCACTTGGGTTTAAAATTGATCTAGGAGAATAGAAATTAAACAGAGCTAGTTTTGATAAGAAGTTGATCACTAATGAGCCATAGTTAGTTGCAGATAGGTCTCTCAACCATTAAGTACTTCTCATTAGGCCTAATAGACCCATTTAATCCCATGAATTAAATAACAATGAATTTCACTTGGTGTTTCTAACCGATGTTCCTCAACCGTCCGATCTAAGCAGAGTACAATCACATTACTTAGGTCTGTCTTAATCATCTTCATGGAAAGTATCATGTTAATTCCCTATTTGAAACTAATATGACTTATATAGAAAAGCATTAGTATTAATTTAGTTTTCGTCCCTTCTCCAAGAATGACCATTGGGAATTAATAAATCATGAACTGAAACTAAAGAACCATTAAGAACTCTATGCTTAAGGAGCTTACATCTCAAGTGACTTGACTACATAATCAGAAATCATAATGGGATTATATTCTTTGGTGCTCTGGCTCCTTACTTTGGCCTATCGTTCTTGAATTACTTCATATAGAAAGTAATCTATACTCTGGAGAGAGGTTACACTAAGCATTCCACTATCTTATCTCGTAAGTTAGTTGTCAGGACTGAAGTATGTGATGATACTAGAGATTTATAAGAACAGATTAATGACTCATTAATGAAGATTAAAAGCTCCATTAAATATAGAGAGGTATCTACCCATGGTAATTAGATTTAAAAAGATAGTAGGCTTCTATTTGCAAAATAAACTCCCATCTCCCTTTGAAATGCTAGACTATGCCATTAACTATTCTCGATAGACCTTTGATATATTCACTGCTCAATTAAAAAAGACAGACAGAGTAGAACCCTTCTTGATCAGTTCTAATGTAATGTAAGACATGATAGACACGCTTTCCTTCTCTTAAGGACTAAAGATCTATAAAGTGCATCACTTATTGAAGAAAACTATGGAGTGATTTCTTGATTGAGAAATCAGTACAGAATGTTAAGTACTGTGAAGTGCATAAGATTTATAACTTTCATGAGAAGAAAAAGCAAAACCCTTATTAACAATTTAAAATGGTTAGAATATGTTGAAGCCGCAAATACAAATTGATAAGTTTATTGCAATCTCCCTCGTGTTATTATATCCAAGCGTATTCTCTTGGAATATTATAGGTGAAACCTCTCCGCTTATATCTCAAGAATATTTCAAGTCCTTCTTTGATGTAAGGGAATCCTATATTAGGAGGTAAGTATCTCTATTTTGAGACACCATATGCCTTCATGCAAGTGGCTAATCCATTCCATAGATTTATGAAGATTTGCTAAGACCAGCAACGAGGTCTTGTATTATCTCAAATATGTTTTGGACTTGTTGACCAAATTTAAATTATGGATTGGCTACCAGTAGGAATTCTTTTCTATATTAGGTCTCTCTATTTGTTCCTTCCTTGAGGATATGGAACAATCTCATGTGTTAGTTGCTCTCTGGGATGTTTGCTTTGTATGTAGGAAAGTATTTTTTGTCAATATCTCTGAGGACGAACTTGCCATTGATGTCTTCCCCTTAAGAAGGCGGCCACTTGTGATCAGTCAAAGACTCTAGCTATGTTGGTCATTAGTGCTCTCAACAATTAATTGTCAAAGGTTGATGTCCGCGATGTCTTCGTTGGGTTTACCCTTGGTCTGGCTCTAGTAATACTTATGGCTTCTTTGGGAACATAGAGGAAATACATTAACTACAGTAGAATCGAAAGTAGTCACTTCTTATTGGGTCCATATTGAATTAATATCTTATATAAAATTACCTTTAAAAGGGTTTTGCCCTATTGACTCTCCCTGGTGACATATCCTTTGCAATTTGTAAAGACCCTCTACATGCGCTCCAAAAGACTAAGTGCCTTCTACGAATGTCTTCACTACATGCATGACTAGTACATGAAACATATCTAATCCCAAGACTCCTCTTTCCAAACAGACATCCTTCGCAACTACACTTTCAAGATCCAAGATTGGCTAAAAGACTGCAACATAATCTATTGAGAATCCCTCATGTTTGAAACCACAATAGATGTTGCTTCCTTCATGAAAGACTGTCAGTATGATACAGTCCATCAAAGAGAGACAAGAGGAAGAGCAAAGACAGCTATTAATCTAAATTGGATAGTTAATTCAAGGATTACACTAATGGTTAAAATTGCAATGATTGTGGTGGTAGTGGGATGGATACCATTCTATATGTTGATATGTATATCTACAGAAGAGAAGTTTTAGACAGTGCCTGTTTATTTCTTATTGGCAAGACTGGAGTTAAAGAATCTGGGATTTGATTTTATGTATAATCCAGAGAAATTGGGTATTGAGTTTGCAGGAGGTATCTTTGGGAATGTTGTTACTTTTGTTTCAATTTGTAGCTGAATTAATAGCTTATTAAGTAACTAACTTGTGAGTGTCATTATTAAAGTGTTTTTGCCCTTCTAATTACATTCATAGGTAAGACAATAGAGAATTCATATTGTCCATTCATCATGTACTATTGAGTTCATGAGTAGTCTTATAATAGAGATTAGACTTAAAGGGAACTTGGAAATGTGGCTGAAGGTCCATGAATATTTTAGGCACAGCAACTCGATCAACGATGGGTTCCTCAATATTTCTTGTCTTGCTTCCTTAGTTCCATAACCTTCTTTGTCCTGATTCATAAGAATCTGAAATAGCTTTAAGGAGTTCAATGTTATTAGTCTGGAGTAATAATTCAAATGCCCTATCTCCTTGCTCAAGGGAGAGTTAAGTTAGAAATTAATCACTTTTATTATTCTATTAAGTAACTAAATATCCTAATATTAAGATCTACTTAGACTCACATATTAATGAGATTATGGGGGTACCTAGACGTATATTGATTAAAGTAGTATGCTTGTTATTCTCTTTTGGATATTCTTCTTGTGACTACATGTATTGGATTGTTGCTTGTATTTGTATTTATTGATTCAAATACGTATTTAGCACTAACAATCTCCATTCTTGCTGCTTCTGTAAGAGGATTTTATTACTGAGTTTGGAGATAGTCTTAGCTGCAATTTCTTGTAAGCAGGAAGTTCCTCTTTTAAGCTTTTAGAAATGGTTTGTTCAAGAAATTCAGATCTAAAACTGGCAATTCAATTCATTCAGATGATTGTCCTCATTTTGAAAAAGGAAATACAATCTCCCAATTTTTTAATATATCCTTTTTCAGACCTACTTCCATTATAAATAAAAGGAGCACCATAATATGTAATCCCTGCTTCAATTTATCCTTCGACTAAGGAACTATTGTTTATCTCATAGGGGATTAATGGCTCATATACTATGGATGACACATCGGCAATTCATCAGTCTTAAGAGTCCACGCTTTGATAGTCTCTTCATTAACTATCTCTTTTAATTCATTACTTCCTTAATTTTCAATCATATAGTTATTGTCATTACCATGAATTACTCTGAAACTCTAATGAACAAAGAATCGTCTCAATCATCAATTTAAATAATTGATTTTATTTTCTTTTAATGTATTCCTAGTAACTACTTTCAAGTAATTCCCGCACCTTCTTCGCTCTTTCTCTCGCCACTGAGAAGGCATGCACTTTCAGAGACTGAATTTTACTCGCAGAACTGATTTTGCCATCCCGCAGCATTTACTTTAGAATGGGAGCAAATCCCTTAGTGTCTCTCCAATTAAGAATTGTTTCCCCCCGTAAAAGAGAGAAGCCAGTGTAGCTTATCCAACTTTATCATCATAGAGATAAGATTATTAAATTAGAAGAATGTTCTAGAAGTTCGGCGCGCTTTTACTAACTATTCTATAAGTCATAATAAAATAATGGATTTTTAAGTTTATCTATTATAGTGGTAGTCTAATCTGCAAATAGTAAACATATTTTCTGTACTCTCAGGTTAATCTTTATTTAATTTATGAAGATCTGTGCAAACAACCTCATTAACAAATGTGAAATATTTCTTGAACTTGGTATCATAGTATTATAAAGTGCTTCCATAACACTCCTAAGTATTCTCAATAACCAGTCTAATAAATCTGTCGTATGTATTCATAAATACTTAACTTTTATCATCACATCGAATGGATAATTAAAATATCGGATGGACAGCTATCATCAAAGGTTGAGTATGAAAGTAAAGAGGATACTGTCAATAGAGTATAACCTTTAAGAAGTAGGACCAAACCTTTAAATAAGATAAAACATTGATAAAGGGAGACGACAGAGTTTATTGGAACCTTAAATTAAAGAGAGACAGCATGTTGAGTTAATGAACAGAGAGTACAAAAGGAAAGTGACTTGGTACAATCGAAAGCTCGAAGATAGGTCAGACTTGATAGACTAAGTAGAAGCCCTCTCTAAATCATCAGTTGCAATTGAGTAGCTTGAGGAAAGGATCTAAAGATTAGAATATGAAGTATATAAAAGCGAAAGAGATGATCAAGGATCAATTGATCAATAAGACTTTCGGAAAGGTATCAATGAAGCAAAAACAAATTCAGTAAAAATTGACGCGTTGAGCAAGCTTGTTGAAGAGATTCGGTTAAATTAGTCCATTATCTAGATAAATGTCAGAATTCTAAGAGGTTTGACCATGCTCAAGAAGCATCTCTTGTCTTCCTCACTAAGACTCTAAAGGTATGGACTCCTTCAGAGATAGGGAGTTCATCTTCAAATACATCAATGACTCTTATATTTCATGACGATTCCTTAATTAAGGACACTCTCTACATATCTACCATAGACATATCAACATACACTCTATAGTGCTCTCCATTGACTTCTTAAGTTGATAACAAACAGAATTCTGAAAGTCTTATAGCTTCAGAATTTTATATTAAATAATCCTAGTAACAGTTAAAGGTCATATTTATTATGAAACACCATAGAGGAAGCAGCTTAAAGTTTTATAAGGATGAACTTGGCAAAACTCCATTCATTAATGTGAGTATAGTTACTACTTCATGAAGGAATTAGGTCATGATTCGTATGCTAATTTCGAAGATAACGGTTCATGGAGAAGAGAAGGAGAATAAAACACTCAATTCAACGTTTGATTGAGGTAAACGATTAATATGATGATCATCATCATCATCACATCCATATTCTTAAACAGTTGTTTCATTGTCAGATTGTTATACTAGTTCTTCTGTCCCTAAATACTCTGCATTGCATGTTGTTCCTGAGACTTAAATAGGCGTGTTAGTGTCTTGGCCTACTCCTGCTTATAAAATCATTCCAATAAATTCCCCATCAGTATTGTGCACCCATGATTAAGCTGTAGAAATGATTGATAAATCAATTCCAAGGCCACTTGCCAGTGATTCCCCTTTCACATCATCGAATTGTCTCCATATTGAAACATTCATGTTAACACGTGCACCCTTCAATGAGGTTGTCACACCTTTGCAAGTGCCTGAGAATATTCCAAGTCTTCCATGATTATCAATTACAACTCCAATTTCTGCTGTTCTCTCTACTCCTGACACCTGAATAGTGCCTTCAAATGAAAATGAATACGCGTTAAAATAAGAGTCAAAATCATTGATAGTTTATTTAATAGAGAGGAGCAATGGTTTTATGGGTCTGATTACATTGAGTATCTCACCTTGTGGGATTTATATCCTGATCCGAAGGTGTCAGAGAATACTTTAATAGTGTTATAGATGTTCTCAAGTGAATCTATCTTCCCTAAATCATTCTTTAGCAGATTCAAAGTATCCAAGAAATCACCTGGCATTGCCCCGAGCACACATTTCTCTTTGCTGCTGCATATTAGTCCATTAAAAGCATGGGCACAATGTTGTTTTAAAGCATTGAAATGCTCTCCCCCACTGAAGCAGCAAGATCTTCATCTAGGGTTGCGAAGTAAACAGACTTGACAATTATCATTTTATTAAACTTATTTACTTCTTTTATTCCTTTAACGGCCTCTTTCACTTACAGTCTGTTTGTATTCTTCTGCGGCTTTTTCAGCAATCTCTATTGCTAACCTTGCTGCTTCTTCGGCTGCTTATTGTGCAGCTCTAGCAGCTGCCTCTGCAGCCTCTCTTGCAATTCTTGCAGCCTCTTCTGCTGCTCTCTAGGCAGCTCGAGCTGCTTCTTCAGCTGCCTTCTTCAGAGCGTAGCAGAACTCGAAGCTGCGTTGCTTATTGAGCTCACAAAGGAACTGGTCCATGTAGATTCACTTTGGAGGAAGGTGACCTCTCTCTTGGGTTAACGGTCTTTAATCTCAACAAATACCGTTTATAAATATTGTGCAGCTATCTGTCTATAATCTTATGATGACCCCTGTGTAAATCCTACCTCATACCAAGATTGAGGTGTTTGCATAGGAGTTTGATAGCTAGCTACTAGGTTTGCTATAGATAGAAATTCCAAACCGACTAGGAGAGACTTCATCTGATTTTATTTAATAATTAAAAGTAGCTAAGACTGCTCTCAACGACAGGCTTAATCAGATTGTGTTACTAGTCTCTGCTTCTGTACTGGACATTAAACTAGCAGAGATCTAACATTTATCTAATAAAGATATGGGATATAAAATGTTCTAAAGACTAGTCCCTTAAGATCAAGCTAAAGGAACAAGACACTTAAGCGTACCTATGTGGGAAGTAGTGTGTAAATGTCTGACTCTAAGACAGAGCCCCGTAAGAGTAAAAGCATATGTAATATAACTCTACTATTATGACGAGACAACAACTAGAGTAGCTCAACCCAAGAAACCTAAGATGTATGTTAACCTAAATAAAGTAATTAAAGGAGAGCATCAATCATTCAACGCCTTTAACAATTTCAAAGAACCTCTCTAGTACGTACCAATCAAACATGAGATGACTTAACATACAAAACAATAAGCAATGGACTCTTCTTCATTACTTTCCTTCTTAGTTTCTTCATCTACCAGAACACTTTGACTATCAACACAGGAACAGTAACTACCATTGGGGCTGTTCTTCCCCTTCTATCAACATAAATAGTCTAATTTATGTTTGTGAGTGATGATATAGTTAAGAGTAGAATGCTGAAAGAGATTGAGTTGTTTAGAGATTAGATTAAGTGATTATCTGAGAAGGCTTTACTGTGATGTCGACAGGGGATTGATCAAGACAAGACGAAGGGAATTGATGGAAAAGATAGGACCTGATTGGGGTTCAATGGTTTTGATGCTTCGGTAAAAACTACATTCAAGGTTATTAATCATTTAGTGAGGGAGCTTGGTTCTATTTCTTTATTGAAAGTGAAAGCAAGGGTGAAATAGGTGGGGGAGGAGTGGAGGATGAAGGGAAGTGATTGTTTAGGGATTGTTAGATTTATATCAAAGTCTTTAAAGTAATCCTGAGTGCATTTATTCATTAATGAGGATGCCATAGCATTCTTAGTAATGAAGTCTTGATTATCTGATTTAATATACTCTCCTATTAGTGTCTGCATTGAAAAGCAGATTTAAAAGGCATTCGATGGAGAGTGTTTCAATCTAACAATCTAAATACGACTTGATGAACTCTACATGCAGTGAGTACCATACAAAAGAAAGATCTGTTGATAGCTAAGTAGATAATGTAAATAGAGGAATGATTACTCCTTGTAGCGCTGAGATTTTGATAGATGAACTTGAATG
>JAGYYO010000223.1:0-11800 GCA_021441625.1 Diophrys sp. 3 WChen-2021
TGAGAGATTAGTGCATTGTGCTTGACAATTGGAGTGTCCATCACTCAAGAGTAGTGAAAGAGAAAATGGAAGAGCTTAAAATAGTTCCAGTGTTATTCCTCCATATTGTTCAGTTCTTAATGCAATAGAACATGTGTGGAAGTTGTTAAAACAATAATTCCATAAAAGAAACAATAGAGGTAACAAGTCAGAAAGACGGATAAAATTGATATTGATTTAGATCTAAGACCTGACTTTAATTAAATCCTAGTTGTACTCCTTGAATTAGACCGTCCACTTCTGGATGATAATTCACCAAAAAATTGCATGGCTGTAGCAAGCTCTCCTGTCAACATCGGGACAGATTAGGTGTTATCATCCAGTGGTGGACGGTCTAAATCAACAAATGACTATTTATAAGTAATGTAAGTCGGAGATATTGAGGAGGATATTAACAATCGTATTTAGAATCGTTTACTCATTTCCCTAAAGTTTTCTTAATGGTGAGCCCTTGGGGATAGCCATTAAGTTGATTATTATCCTTAAACTTCTGACAGTTCATTGTTTCTCCAGCGAAAGATGTCAGATTCAAGTCAAAGACCAACCCATCTTCGAGTGTCTTGAAGTTGCTTCACTCTCTTTGGAAGTTTTGTAGGTATGAGTAGTCTCATCCTCTACCTAGACTTACTTTAGTTCTGAGTTCTGATTAATCTCTGTCTTTTACCATTCTATTAGATCGCTGTGCTCCCAATTGAAGCTGTATCTTTATTATCCTTGCATGTTAATAGAGAATAAACAATCTTGATGAATTCTTAAGTAGCATTAGGCACAACTAGCATCAAAACAAGTTTCATCTCCTAGGTTATTATTGAATGAGTATCCAATCTCTATCTTACAGTCTTTAGAACATCCATCTCCAATTTTAGAATAATTATCAGATGTAATCAGTATTATGAAAAACTAGATTACTGTATTTATTATGGCACCTCCTGAGAGGTGGATAGTAAAGTAGTAAACTGAGACAGATTTAGTGTGTCAGAGGATTATTTAGCAAATGTCTGCACAATTTAACACAAATTTATATGCATTTTAAATAAAGAATCTACTCTAGTTCTCCTAATAATGCATGATCATAGTTACAGGCATAGTAATGTTCAGTCTTTAGATTAGCTGAAAGGATCCTTTAGATCAATAGAAACCTTACCTAGACATTTTTGCTTGGATGATTAAGGTGGGATTGAATTAATTTATTAATCAAAGTGAATCTGCTATAGGTTATGAAGAGGATCGGGACAGACAAAGATCAGAAGAAGAAAGGCTATGTGATTACACTTGAAGCTAAGAAAGCATTCGATAATGTTAACCGTAAAAAGCTACTCGAAATCCTGGAATCATATCTGACAAAATAGGTTGAAGAAGGTCACCTCACCCTCAATATGCATAAAGAGCACAATCAATGGAATACTCCAAGACATACATGCAGTTATACCAGCCATGAAAAGAATTCAGCAAAGGAGTGTTATAAGTAGGACAACTATCTCCGATAGTTTTAAACCTCTATTTAAAGAAAGCACTAGGGGATGCCCCTCAATTAATCATTGTAGGGGATATCATCCCTTTCATATATAGTGGCAAGATAGAGTCAAATCGATTTAAATCTAATTTAATTAATGGCCTCTCATATACACAAAGAGGGAGGGATTATAACCCCCTCCCCCTTCCTATAACAGTAGAAGTCCCTAAGGGGACGTGATCCCTCCCGAAGAAAAAAGGGTTAAAAGACCCTTTCCCCAAACTCGTGATCCTCTTCAAAAGATAGAAGAGGTGATCTGCCATATTAAATAAAAATGAAATGAAATGAAAGAAAGCACTAACCCAATCCTCGTACCTAAGAATCAAGTAGAAGCCAAATTTGTGATCTGCGGACAATATCCTTCTACACAAAAAATGTCCAACAGAAGCCAAAGTAATGTTATAACACATTGATCGAGCCCTAATCGGTTGGATCTGACGATCGCTAAAAACAAAAGAACTCTGATCACCAATCACAGATGTAAAAAGGATATAGAAGGGATCGAATCGTCCAAGTCCTGTATGTTAGGAGTCCAAATAGGTACTGGCAGAAATGAATTTAGCAAACTTCTAACAAAAAACTAAACCATGTAGCATACAACATTGTTTGGATCAAGGGTAAAATAAATCATTGGAGACATATATGTGAAAACATGGATAGGCTTTAACTTACTCATCTACTTGGATGCTTTATTAGAACCTATGGGAGTAAAACTCATCAGTGAAGTTCTATGGAATTAAATAGATGAATAGTACAGCATAAAAATACGATCAAAGGAACAAGCAAAAGATATTCTAGAGAAATCGATCCATTGAAAAGACAAACTGATTCTCCGGAAACCTTCGACATAGATTGGAGGAAGATGATTCAAATACTGAGAGGTAGAGTATTCCTAACAGGCAAAATGGTAGAATGCGTATGCAAGAAGCCCTTCAACATTCAAAACATTCATCCTGTCTTAACACATTCCAATTGATAGAGGGTAGTCCCAATATTTTCTAGACTAATAATCAATCCCAGATAATGAGACTTATTGATAATTCTTCTAATCTCAACGATTAAACATAAAGCATTAGAAGTAGAGCAATCCCCATAGCATATAAATGCAAAATAAATTACATTAATACATTAAAGGTAAAATGCCATAGAGTAGACAGACAATATCAGCTCAGAGGGAAGACTCAGTCACCAAGATATAACCATATGTTGGAGAGAGACTTTGGCTTATTCTCATTGGAAGACGTTAGACCCTCTAAGAGAATATGAACAATGGAAGGAGTCCATGCCCTCTTAAGAGCACTAAATGCATGGCCTAATTCCTAAACACCTGCACCTGGGAAGCCACATCGAAGGGATTATAACAATGAAAAGGCTCAATTCCAGGCCGCTTTGAATCTAGCCAGGACAGACACCAAACTCTTTTGGAACTACCATTATCATCCAGTTCACAGAAATATATTCCTGTCAAAGTAATAGAAAAACATAATAAGAGAGGATACAGTTGTTATTGAACTCCTTAAAATAGAGTCCTTCAAAAGAAAAGAGTCGGAATTCTCCTTCACTCCAGTCTCCCCAACTTGCTACTCAGCTAGTCGAGTAACGAATTGAAGAGAAAGAGAAGAAGGCTTTTAAACCTATTTAATCAATAAAGATTAATTTGATAACCATTAATCACCTTTACCTGATGGATCCATGAGACTGGCTATCATAAAGAGAATGTTCCTCAGACATGTCTCCAAGATGACACTAGGCTGTCTAACTGTCTGCCAAAGACAACACTAAGCAGTCTGATGACTGGTTCAGTATTCAACCTCTGCCTAAGACTACACTACAAACTCTGAGTAGCACTCCTAACCCTTCCTGAACCCCAGACACCGCTGACCTCTGGTTAAAGTCATGCAGAACCTGGAAAGAGACATTAATTGACTTCAAGTTGATGAGGATACTATCTGGCGACATAAGTGAGTGTGAACTGGATTCAGATAAATGAAATAAGAAGAAGAAGCTGACACTAAAGCAGATCCTATCTATCTCTAGGCTCCTCCTGAAGTTTAAATAAGATTACTAAATATCCACTTCAGAGAAGAATGACATTGCAACTTGGGATCTAACAGTCCAACCCACTATGACACTGATTCATAGCGCTAAGCCTGGCTTCACATACCTAGAAAACACGAGCCTATACAATCCAAGGATTGATAGAATACATAGGGCGATATAGAACATAGATGATTGACTTTTCTGTGGACATTAGATAGAACTCTCAAGTTTACCTGGGAAAGATTTACGAGACATCTGGATACCCTCTGCAATTCGAATCTCAAATAGTCAATAGGATCTACAACCCAAAACTAGTAAAAATATCCAGTTTCATCATAACGGTGAGTATTTGACCCTGGATAAAGCTCCTTCCCACACGTAAGATAAAATTAGAGGACTAAAAACACTAAACACTCACAAGATCATGAGACATTTAATTGACCACATTACAAACTAAAGTGAGTGGCTAAATAAAGCCAACATGTATGTTTGATACATTGGTTATGACTAATCGATTCAGAATATTTGTATAGACCTTAGGGAGTGATAAAAGCTCATTATTCAAAGAGAGGAGCTAACTAAAGATGGAATAGAAGGCACTCCGGGAGTACTTTGCTTCCACTACATCCTCAGGATATCACTCAAATACTTAATAGGCAAATTCAAGATCAAGGAAAGACATATACAATTCATGCATTCATCCCAGAGCATTTCTAAAACATCATAACCCTCTGATATGCTATGGAAATGAACAAACAAGATAGATCATAGCCTCTCCTCCAAGTCAAAGTCTTCAGCTATATAATGGATAAGAAATTAAACAATTGAGTAGTCCCAGAATGGACATGGACATTGATTCTCATCTGAAAGACAAAATCAAAGATTTATTTAAAAGCCCAGACAGATTCCTCAGACTCATGTAATCTTTCTTTAATGTGTCTTAGAACAGAGTATCATATGAGCTGCGACCCTCTACAAACTTACAGAAATAAGCAATAGGTAGAGAGGATCTTTGCATAACCCTCAAATGATAATCGTAGACAGATGTGAATCACAGACATTCCATAACCGTTGGTCATTCCTTACACACCCTATATGCAGGTGAATACGAATCATATTCCATCCCACACTATAGATTAACCAGATGACTTTACAAAAGAAATACACGATGGACAGTCTATCCTACCACTACAGAGAGATATTCCTATGCAGGTATTCAACTGTATGCTGCCATAAAGGCCCTTGAATATCACAGATCCCTCATCTGCATATCCAGCCATCACAAGAATTCAAGAACTCACCAGATGCCATTATGATCCAGTCAGATCAAGAAGACTCAGAACAGGTAAATGCTCCAGAAGTAGATTTTGTGGAACTAAAGGTGGTCTAGATTGATGAGACAGATGATATCCAAATTAAATATGAAGATAACTGGAGTGTGGAACAATACTTAAGCTATTGCGAGAATAAAGATGTCTGATGATTATTTAATTTAAGTCTAAGTATAATTTGATTAATCAATATCTTTATTTTCTAGTTTAAACATATAAATGGTTCTCTTCCAAGTCTATCATAACTACTAATTTGTCTCCTCTAACCTCTTTTGATCAAACCTCACCTAAGTATACTTTCTAACCTCTGTTTTAGGCAGAGTTTTTATAGAAGGTACAGGGTGCACTCTTGTTAAGAATGAAATCATGACCTAGGGAATTTATAACTTAATTATAAATAATGTAATACTAATAAAGACGATTGATGTGATTCTATGGAGAAAGACAATTTTAATATTCAGACTTCAATACATTCTCACTCCCACTATCTTAATGAAACCGTTCTAACATCTTTCTTATTAGAAAGCTAATGAATCTTAGCTCTCATGTGGTTCTTGATTGAGACAATCAATTCAAAATCTTTCTCAGTTAATCCAGCTCAAACTTAACGTTAATGTTCTCGCTCTTTGATCACTTACTTCTTCATCTTTACCTAGCAGCATGCTTTAAATAGCTTCATAGGATACTTGTCATTTCTGCTTTTAACTTTGCCAATTCTAATGTTAACTCATGGCTGAATTGCATTGTTGAAAGGCCTTTGGCTCAGTATTCGGACACATAAGACCAACTTCTATTCCATTAATCAAGGGAATGTCCATATTGCTGTCTTTGAGTTTGATATTTCTATTTCTTGTTCAGCAGGAAGAGTTTCTCCGTTTAATTAATTTCCTCAACCATAAGTTGGTTTGATGGAGGTTGCGTTTTTAATTTAGTTCAATAATAAAGATTAATATATATTTAATAATCTTCATTCACCAACATTCCTTTTCTTCTGCAGCATCCTTAATCTGTTCATCCTCGTGTTAGGCATAGAATTCCAATTTCTGCCTTTTGGATTTCTTTCTTTTTTCTTTGTCTCCATTTCTAACAAGAACTGGGATAATGGTTGGCATGAAGGCTGACGATGTGGAAAGGTTATTCGGAGAATGGTTGAGATGATTTCTCTCATTAATAGCGCTGGGAACAATCTGAGCATTGGGAAATGGTGGGTGAGATGTTTAACTGGGATCTTAGAAGTGTCTTCCATCATTAATTAAAAATATAACTTTATTCTATTGTTTGCTCTGATCGGTTCTCGTATGCTTTCCTCATAATATTACCAAAATAATTTGTCCAAACCTCAAGTACTAAATTGTAATTGTTTTATAACTCAAAGTGCAAGAATGGAGCAAGAGAGAGTATCCGCCTTTAGTGCTTTGTCGGTTCCCTTTGGTTCAAAAAACAAATAGGAAATGTTATGTCACAGAATTTTTTTAATACAGTTAGCTGAAGGGTGTAAGATCAAATCTATCCTTTTTAATGCATCTAGTTCATACTTTTTAATGTAAGCGAGAGTGTTGCTCGTCCACTTAGATCAGAGGGACTAAATCTGTTTGTTAATCATCTTGTTGTACGCATAGGCAGGGTCAGTCATTCAGTCAGCCCATATTGCCATGAATGTTTCTTCGCGTTACCTCCTTCGGACCTCTTTACGAGGGGAAGACCTTGGCGGGTTCTGGGAGAGGGTAAGATAGAGGTACTTTACAAGGTTTGAAACCATTTAGCCACAAACTACTTTAGTTGCAAGTTTAGTCCTTTTAAGACTATTGACACAATCAGCAACAAAGAGATCTCCAAATCCTCTATCTTCTGTAACCTTGAGACACTTTCCATCTCTAAGATTCTAGAACTAACTCATTTCTCTGTGTTCAATGGTCATCATTTGCCATATTAATTAATTCGATGCTTATTTAATTTAGGGTATTATGAAGTATTATTATTTCTTTTCCAAGTTATTTAAATGAATTTGCTTACTAATCTCGCATTCTTATTAAATGTGCAATGAGAAGTCAGAAACAATTAAACAATTTAGTTAACTATGGATTTTAATTAACAGATCTCTTTCTTGAATTCTCTCTTTTCTCTTTTTTATCAAGAAAGAGGAGCTCTTTTCTCTCTTCTCTTTCCAAGCCATCTTAGAAATGCTCATATACATTCTTGCTTTCGGGCATCCCTCTTCTAAGGCCAATTGGAGATTTCATCTCATGTCTTGGTTCATTTAAAGATGAAGGGCACCCCATGGAAGCGGCCATTGCAAAAATATTGTACTCGGTTGATCTTTGATGGGTCATGAAGGCTGTGCTCCACTTCAATGTTATTATGCTAGGGCACATCAGATCATATGGGTTATCAGAGCTGTTGAGAAGGTCTTCAAGTCTCCACATGAAGGAGTCCTCTCTTCATACAGAATTCCTCTGTTAATTAGAGAAATTCTCTGGAGATTTGCATCCATCGAGAGATCTCTTCTCTTTCTCTTTTTAAGGATCTCTTTTTACTCTGTTGGCTCCTCTTTTTTTAGCATTTTGTCCCTTTAAAGAGGAGCTCTTTTTTCTCCAATGAGCTCCTCTTTTTGCTCTTTAATGAGATTCGCATCTCATGAAGCCCTCAGATCCTCAACATTGATGTGGCTATCCTGACAAACAAGAGATGAGGTCCCTCCATTGCTGTCGGAAGGAGTGACAGACCATCTCAAAGTCCCATATCAGACTCTGCATCTTCCCTCAAGAGCAGAAGGAACCTCTATGATGCGGTTGAGTAGGAGCATCATTCTTCGCTCCATTCATGGGAGAGTCTTCGCTCTTTTAATCCTATCTCCTCATTAATTATTAAAAGAGAGAACATACTTAATTGATTATTGTCTCAGATTTAAAAATTTACGTTAGTAGAAAATCAATCAATATTTGATAATCTGTTTCTTATTTAGATTGATTTATTTAACTCAAAATATGTCTTTAAAATACTCCTCTTTAATGTCTTTTTTCTTGTTTAGAGCCGGACCAATAGCAAAGGCACGGTTCTTCTTATCTTTTTAGCCTGGGGAAGCATGTGGGTGGCGCTTTTTGTTTGGCTTTCGTCCGTGTTGAGGCTGATGGACGTTGCCAGCAATCTTTTTAACAGCATCGTGATAACAAGAACAGGGTTCTGGCCATGTTTGGACATAGCATCGACCCAAACGTGGTCGAACCAATCAGGATATTAGAAATGCCTCATTCATGTTGAATAATCAACAATGATTGATATGGACATCTCTGTTTCTTATTAAATTAGTCTTTCATATGGATCATGTACTCGTTTTATGACCTCTATGATTGCTTTCCAATTTATCATTCTCCTCGATTGATCTCCAAGAGTCTAAAACTTATCTTAATGAGTCGCTCTTTATAACCTCTCTTCTTGTTTCTTAGAAGAGATGTCTTCTCTTATTTCTAACATTCCAGTTATTTATTTATTGCTATTCCCGTTTGCAGATGGGATGGCCTTCTTTCTAATCGAACACTGCTGTAATAAATCTCACATTTCTTATCAATAATCTTATCATTGTGTTGTTAATTAAATGAAGGCGAACTAGTGATAAAACTAGATCATTCTTTTCCGTTATGCCCGTGGCCATTTTATTTACAGAAAGGAGGATCAGATAAAATGGAGTCACTATTTTATATATCAAAGTTAACTAGCAAAGTTATAAGAATCTACAAATTTCTCTCAGAGGTTTAACACGGCAAGTCTCTCCCCCTCATTCTGAGGGTCTGTTGGAGGAAACGGAGATAATAGAGTTACCTCTTTAGTGAATTGGGAGATGATTGAGCAATAGCACTTGACTTTGTCTGCAGATGCAAGACTCTCCCCTTTGTTAGTTAATTACCACCATGCATTTCATTTCTTTAATCGATAAATCAATCTTGTTTCTAAATATACAACCCATAATTGATTCTTTCGCTTTCATTAATTAATGAGTTCTCTGTTGTATTCTTATAGCTATTATCTATGCTTATGTTAAGTTATCATCCCATAAGATCCCTTCTCTTTATATCTGTGATGTGTAGGTTTTACTGACCTTTTATCAATCAATACAAAAGGATGATCTCTAAGAATAAATGATCCTCTATGTTATTGTAAGCAATAAATAAGTCCCATTTATCTATTTAGATCTATTGATCATATCATTCAGTTGTGATTTATTACTTGATTAAGCTGTCATCAGAGAAGAATGTCACTCAAGGTTAGTTAATATGTATCTTGAATAGGAGTGGGAAGAGGAAAGCTTTTTACATCATTGCCTTGTAGTAGTCAATTCTTTATCTCTCTTATTGCATATTTGTTTAAGAAGTGATGGATGGCAAGATCTTCTTCTATATAATCATTTTAGAGTTTCTTTCGATTCATTGAATTTAAGGTGTTATATGAGAATCAATCTTGCCTTGAGACTTTAGAGTTATATTTTTCAATAAATTTGATTAATAAACACTCTTTTAATTATATTGAGATTGGGTAAAAGGGTGTTCTTGATATCCATCTCTTCGCTCTATTCTTAACAAATATCAATCCTTCTTTAATATAAATAAATACATTTATCTTGATATTATGGAGGATTTCCACACATTGTATGATATTACAACATAGAGACGATGTCTGACCCCTATCCATCTATCCACGACTACTCACTACTTTTTGATTAATTGATTGATAGAGAGTCTTAAATATGTCTTTAATTATTTAATTAAAGATGATATAGTTGGAGGGGGGTGGGGAAGCCTTCTTCCTGATAGTCCTTCTTAGGCTTTTGGGACTTTACAGACCCCCCCCTTCCACAATAGGGGGTCTTCCGTCCTTTGTCGGGACCTTGTTAAATGGGGATAACTTAACAGGGGGTTCTACTGGAAAAGGTCCAGTCATAATCGGCAACCCCCTTCGATCCCTATATGGTCACAATGATGACAGTAACTAGAACAATGATTAATTACAACTGTCATCTACTCACTACTTACTTTAACCTTAGACTGGGTTGTTTACAATTAGTCTCATATAAGCTGATGTGCAGATACTCTCTGAGCTTTACTAATTTATAGAATCTTGAAACCATCCATGTAAAGAAAAGATTATAAAGTAGCCATGAATAATGCTGCAACAAAGAAGAACTAATCCTATGAATTCGAAACCAAAGAGAAGAGATAAACTTGCAAATACTTTGCTTTCAAATATTTTGGTTTCAATAGAATTTTTGAAGAGTCTCCGCTGGAATGTTGGATGTTGAAATAATTAGTCTTATGTTCGGATAGATAGCCAGTAATGAATAGGGCATTGGGACTTATCATCAATACTTGCATCACTCTGGAGACGTTATGGTGAGACTCGAAAATTCTTGTTGGATGAATGCATTAATTTTATTTGCATTCAATCAAGTGGGATTCCTTTAATACTTGCAAGACACAGGACTCTTATTAATTCATCTTCTTTTGAATCACTAAGAGAAAGCTAAGCAAGAATAACTGATTTAATACTGAAACCAAAATCAATTATCTAGCTTTGTTCTAACAATAGTTCATTAGCACAATTATTCATCAGGAAGAAACCCAGAAATCCTTACCCATTGACTTCTACTTCCCTTCATCGAGGACTGCTTGATGCAGCGTTGTTGATGAATTGATAAAAGAAGCATAGGATAGTTTAGTCAATTACTTAGTTATATTAAATAATTAATGATTACATCTTGCTCTTTTGATCCTTCAATAGTTTATGTAAAGTCCCACCCGTGTACCCTTTATAATTTTTAACACTGTTAAAGAAATATATTTATTAATTAAATTAAGTGTTAATCATCAAATATGGCAGAGCTGAAAATAGCTGAATAAGCGTCTAACAGTCTCTCTGTAAAAGGAGATGAATTCACACTCTCTTATTTATGAAGCCCTTTTGAATATTATGCAGCATAAGTTTCTGAAGTTAGATCTGCTATGCTTAATAAGGAAAGCTTACTTAGAGGTGACATATAATTCATTCTTGTTCCAGTTATCCCTCTTCAGCATTGAAAAGAATAATTCTACTGGACAAACAGAGAAACTGTAGTGCGCAGTATAAATTACAGGGACCCCAAGTTCCTTCAGAATTTTTTAGGTGTGACCACTTTTATGAAAGCTTACATTGGCTAGCAAAACAACATGATTCTGTCTCCAATCCTAAGAATGCCTGGATAGTTGTTGACATAACTCTTGAGAAACAGTTCGAATTTGATACTATGATTGCGCTCTTGTCCGACAGAGAGATATGTGCGTCCATCTGAGCATAAAGCTGCTGTGACGCTTACTCCGCTTATTCTTTGATTGTTATTTGAAGTTTAGGGAGCCTGCTTCTCAAGCCACATTTTTCTGAGAAAGTTGGTATTTTAGATTGCTGATTCATCCACATTGATGATGATTTTGTCTCTACGAGCAAGTCTAAGTACACAGAGGAAAACTTTTATCTTAGAATTACATTATGCATGAGGTTAGATCTTCTGTTCAAGTAAGTAACCCTTCCATATTTCATTTAAAGCTAGTTTCTCATAATCTTACTTATTTTATCTTTACCAATGATCATCTAATAGTCATCTTTTAAAGAGTCTTTCACCCTGTTGAGAGTCACTAATGAGGATTCTTGTCTGCAAATCTTTTATATAGATTCTTTAGCTCTCAGTTACTTCTTAGCTCCATCTTCAGACTTCTTAAGTTCTTAAACAAATAATCAATCGTAGTCACTTTCATGAGTGACGTTCCTTTCCCACTCGAGGCTGTCCCCTCAATTCTCTTCTTCATTCGTTTCTTCATTCATTCCCATTTATACCTGGTTCATTTAGGCCCTTCTC
>JAGYYO010000224.1:0-11793 GCA_021441625.1 Diophrys sp. 3 WChen-2021
ATGATTATTGACTAATCGCAACACTGGGGTACCTAATCTTGCCCATACTTATTGAATATCGAGATTAATCATCTCTCTTTAGTGCATGACGCATATCTAACCCTTAGTGAGGAAGGTAACTCCATCACCTGGAGTAATAGTTTCGATAGTGACTCCCATTTATTTAATTCGAATCCATCTAATATTTAAATAGATATACTAACATACCAATGTCTATCTAACAGATTGGAAGTTGCTATACTTTGAATTCCACAAAGATCACACCTATATCCCCAGCAGATATATCTAATAGAAGAGCGACGATTAATTGTTGAAGTATTGGATTACTTATATTATTGACTGGGAGAATTTGGAGAAGGTTTGAGATATGTTGCATTGCTCTAGATGGTTGCTGCTTTCTTAAGTTTGTTTTCTTCAAGAAGGGAGAGAAGGGAAAGACGTTGTTTGTAATAATACAGATATTTAATCATGCAGTTATGTAGATTAGTAGTCAGCATAGATAAGTTTTCCTGTATGTATTGCATTAGTAAATATTTTATAAAGCTAAGCCTCCTTCATTCCAAGCTTGAATAGCTATAATAAACTAATTGAGATCAATCTTAATTAAGCTCTAATTAGGTTTCTTTCCTAGTTCTTACATCTCTTTATACTCAAAACCAAACATTTCAACCATAATTCAGTTAATTCAATTGTAGGTACTTCTGATATAATGAAAAACACTTCTCTTCTTCAGTCATCGATGGCTAATGCTCTAATTAGATTAACTTATTGTATTTCTTTTTCCTATATATGAAAAAAAATACTCTGGCTAGATTATCATTGTAGCTTCTCTTGAGAATTAAACCACCTCTCATGACACGTTTAAATCTTTACTCTTGATCTTCAGCAGATATTGTATGAAAAGTTATATGTTGACTTGCTTTATTTATTATTTCATAATTAAGGTATCTGAGAACTACAACAAGTAATCTTTAATGCTCAGATAAATGCCCAACGAAGAGTAAAATTAACTATCTTAGCTCTTAAGTATTAGTCATGTTCTTCTATCAATCCAAAACCCTAAAGAAATTAGCTATGATTCATGGTGGTAAATCTATGCCTTGGTTATTAGAAGTGGCAAGGCACTCCTAATTTTTTTTTTTATCAACTTTTTCTCAATCAGTCATTCTCTTCATTAGTGAGTCTTTCAGATTATATATGTTCTCTCTTGTGTTGTTGTGTTGGATGTTTTCTCCTATTATCTCCAAATGGATAAATGAGAGATATCCTGGATGGAGAAGATCATCTTATGGCAATGAAGTAGACACCACTTCACTAGTTTTTCTTAGTTTATCATTCAAGAGTTTTACCATTAGTATGCTAGGGTTCTTCTTAGACAATTTAATTAACGAATTTTAATTCTCCGCCTTTCTTCTTAATGTAGTCTCTCCAGTTAGTGTTGTTCAGCTGAGTTGAAATATCACTCCCAGTTGCACATTATTTGCGTCGAAAATTCTGTGTTTCACTTAATGAGTCTCTCCTTCTTTTTTAATATACTCAGAACAAGCGATTTGACTTTGGATAATATGTGATGTTCTTTGACCAGCGTGCATGCATGTCTCTTTAGAACTTACCCTTCTCATGAAATCTCTCATTATTAGCTATTTCTGGGATGTATCTTTGCCTTTATTCACTTGTTATTTCAATAATAATATTTCAATTAAATAGACTTGATAATGACATAGAAGAGTTAAAGTATCAGTGAAATGGTAATGAGATTGATTAAATTCTCTGTCTAGCTCCACCCGAAGACTATACAGTAAACCTCACGTGCCCAAAAAGTGGAAGAGCAGTCCACCCAAGGGGTCTAAGACTTCACCTCAGGAGTTTTATGATGCCCCAAGACCTTAACTACTGAACTTCTGGAGTTTCCGCCTTCATGTACCGCCAATGAGAATTCATAAAGTGCATTCATTCAGGAATTGTGGAGAGTGGAGCTTAAGGAGAAGATATTAGGTTAGTGCGTTAGCCTCTTTGAGTGCTCCAAATCCGTGCTTCTGGAGACCTTTTCTTGATATGATACTTATTATTAATATTAAGATCTTTGATCATTACATAAAATATTAATAAATATCAATTCTAGCATTATTTATTTGAAGCGGAGTACTCTACAAGTTCGGATGGTGGATTTAAAGAGCAGAACTTAGTTTAATGTTAGAATTATAATTAGATCTAAGAGAGCAAACATTATAATTTCTTTTTATTCTCTCAATTTCTAGAGGCAAACTCATTTAGTTTTAAACCGCTGTGAAATCATATATGAATGCTTACTTGTCTTATATCTTGTTTTTAATTTCATTTGCTAATAATATTACTTTAATTAGGAAAATAGTTCTCTCTGCTAACATCTCCGGTTGAGAGAACATCCCATGAAACTTAAGATAGGAGTGATACCTAAACTACAACTGGGTTGATATGGAAGTGAAAGAAATCATCCGGAAGTAGGGGAGGAGGCTAAGAACCTCACCACTTGTGCTTGTTTTGTTCCTTGAGATTACTGTACGTCATCTGCCTATTGCTTTTGTTAATTCTCCTCTATGGCAGGAATGATGGACTTTGAGGACGCACTCAGTGCCTACCAATTCAACCACACAATATTCTTGACAAGGCACTTATGCTTCTTTCCTCCAACAGCTATATAACTGTAAATTGTTGGCCAGCTGATGCACCCTGAATTGAAGTCACTTTCTAACAAAGGTGAGCTCTGAATGTGAGTGACTTTTCTCTTGAACTTCTGACAAGGGGAAATTCTTCAAAGCAACGAAGAGCGAGGAGAGAGATAAACTCCTCGTTCTATAAAATCTGCGCTTGGATGTAGCATGAACAAATAAAATTAGGGTACTTTCCCATGTCTCCATAGAGACTCACTTATTTGTGGAGCTCCCATTCTCTTCAACAAATAGATCAAAGAGCATGATAAGAAAAGCAAGAAGCAGGAAATGTACTGAAGAATCTCACAAGCATGAACAGCAAACATTTAAACTAAGATTGATGCCTTCGCTAATCGATTCAAAGCTTGATCACTTACTAAAGGGAGACAGATATGCAGCTCAACTCTGAGTGAGAGAGCACAAGTCAATGACGCTTTCTATCGTGCTAATAAAGTTAGTTTAATCCCTTAAGATAGATGAGAGACAAGTTATACGTTTGAGATTCACTCTTAGCTGGCATTGCTGCTTATGAACAAGCTTAGATGAACCAAAGTGACGAGGACTCTTCATCTCCTCGCTTGATTTCCGATTCAAAGCAGACCTAATTCTCAAACTTAGTATTAAGTTTAAACTGAAGAGGGTTGGACTTTCCTCGATTAGGCGCCAGACTGATTATTATTACTTCAAGAATTCAAGATAATGACTCATTAATTTAATATATCTAATATATTCAACTTCTTTGAAGAAGTTCTTACTCTAAAACCTTTAAAATATTTCAGCTGACTATGGATTCCCTTAGGATGATTCTTTAGAATCCCTACTACCTATAAACACCAGTGTCAAGAGCTAGGAATGAAAGATGAGAAGACATGCCTCATTAATTACAATATTTGCAAGTGATCATTTAAGCCTGAAAGACTACTAGTCATGAATTAGAGGAACTATGTCATTATATTTCAGGAAGGAAGATATGATTATTAAACTTATATATATTATCTCCATACTAAGAATTTATAATGAAGTTGAATTTTAATGCTGGGCTATGCCACTCTCAGAGTATTATCAAATATGTTTTGCTTAGCTCAATTAAATTGGACTTGAATGCATTTCGTCCTTAGTTGAAAACCAACTAGACGCCTGAGTTGCATACAATATCAAAGATTAAGCTACTCCCTTACTCAGATCTAATTTAAATTCAAGCAACAAATAAGATTAAAGTATTAGAAGAAGTCAAGAGATTGAATCTATAATAAATTATAAACAATAACATGTTTTTGGAACGAACCTTTCTGATCAACATTAAAGGTAATTGGAGTTACAGGTACTTAAGATAATTCCTAGGTATAGTGAACTCATAAGTAATAGTCTTGGGATAAAACCTCATAGTTATAATCATACTATACATTTGATTAATTATAATCTTCTGAATATTAAAGATTGATCCTCCCTTTTAAGATTTTCTCTCGTTCATCAACGCACTCATTCGGTATTACTCTCCAGCACTAATCAATGGCTAACCTTAAAACTCAGGACAACTGGCATCAAAAGCTCATAAAAAAGGTCTATAGCTTGCCAAGGGTACATCTCCAGAAGACGTCTACTGGCTAACCAACCTTGATAAAGCTTCACTGACAGTCATCAAAGAACTACAGCGCCCGCTGGCAAATGTAGCAATCAAGCATGGCATCCACCTCCCAGAATCAGAAGAGGTGAAATGCAGATTAAAGACGGACCTCACTCTATATGTCAGATCTATTGCTCGGGCTATTTGTAAAAGACACTTCAAAAATGGAATTACAGTGACATGCAACTTTTGCAACGCCCCATTTCACATCTTCGAATATGCCCATCACTTTAACTAGAACATGTATGGGCTTGTCCGAAGAATCTCTCAAAATCTGGACACGGTTCGAAGCAATGAAGTACACTCTATCGTGAAGTCTATAACTCAAGAGACTGCCAAAACATAGTTAATTATCTTGATAGTTATGATAGAAAGAAGAAGATAGATAAGAGGTTATCTGATTGATGAAGAAGAAGAAGAAGATTTTCTCTCAAACACAACTTAACTGTAATAGACCTACCTTGATGAAAGCAAAAACAATAGGGATGCCTTGGGAGTTGTGGAATATAAGGATACGATTTTGCAAAGATAAAGTCTTTAGCCTTAAGATTTATTTTTCTTTTATAAGCATCTAAAACAAATTAATTAAAAAAATTAAGACTAAAAGTGAAAGGGTAATATAGATAAACTAACTACAAGGAAAGCACATAGGTCACAAACCAAAATATTATAGAAGATCTGTCACGAATAGATAGATAGTCTAGACATCAAGAAGAATCATCAACATGGGAAAATCCAGAGTGGCTAAGCTAGGAAGAAGACTAGTCAGGATCGAAGCAGGGAGTTCAGCTGACTCTGGAAATATGGAAACAGGTACATTAAAGAAAGAGCGATGAATACATTAGCCAAATTCAAGAAACAGAAGCTGAGATGAGACTGGTGATGATAGCAGATTTAGAAGGTATAGATGCAAGTGCCAATAAGAATACCTGAACCACCTTCTCCCCCTAACTGATTTTTAATAAGCCAGTAAAATCAAATGATTAAACTGCTTGTGAAAATAAAATAAATGGATAAATGTTGCGAGAAAGAAAGTAAAGTGACCATTCTTAAATTGGACTGTCGTAAATAGGTTAGAGCCCGGTAGGGCTCGGAGGACCTACGTTCTCCCATATCTTTTGAGGAAAAACTTACCTCTTCTCCTTTGGAAGATTTGGCTTTGTCGCGGAGATCCGCAGCCGCTTCTTTACCATATGGTTTTACAATAAAAGTATTCTTTACTCCATTATTAAATTAATATTAAAAATAAATATTGAGACTATTAATGGTTTTATAGTAGTAAATATTCTAGACTTTTATATTGCACTAAGATGATACTTTGAGTTGTAATGGGTAGCTAAAAGGATCTAATAAAGCCCTCCATAACATAGGCTATTTCACAATGTCATCTTACTAATCAATGGAAGAGGTAGTCACAGAACCATGATCTTATCTACTGTTGATCGTCACCTTATTTACTTTATCATCGGGACTACAGATCTAACCCCCTATCTGCCAGATATCGGATACCACTGTATCTCCTTACACAGCCATTGGAACTCATAACCCCATTTCAACTGCTCATTCGGCTCGTATTTACATTCAAGAGCATCTTAGCACTTCAAAAGGAATCATACATATTATGGCTACAAGGACAGCTTTAAGAATGCATATTTAAAAAAACAACTGAATGAAGAAGGTATAGTCACTGATTAGTTAGTTGCCTGAATAGCAATATGGATTAAAGTCACACAGTGTTTTAAGGTTTAAAAAGACTTCCAAGACTTCTCTCATTGATACTGTCTGAATGTTGCTGAAGATAAAAGAGTAAGCGGCTTAATTAACTCATGTTCAACTCCTGAGTTCACAGCAAACAATCTTCTCCCCTTTTAAAGGAGAGTTCAAAGGAGGGAATGTGGGAGGGAGAAAAGAGCAGGGAATTGACGAGAAACGCTAGGGTTATAAGCACAAAGCTCAGATGCAGCATAGAAAGTAAGAGGAGGCCTTCTCCTAGGATTAAGAAGAGTTCATAGTAGAAAAAAAGAAAAGGAACTTTCATTTCATTTCATCTATCAATCAGCGTTCCATTCAGAGGCTTTTCCATCTTCACATACTTCAGTTCATGTATCGTTAATTCCACCTTTGTCTTCATTCAAGTTATCAAGTTATCAATGTTCATTTTGACATCGATGATTGGTTTCTTCATTCTTGTGTCTTTGATTGCTTTGCCTTCATCTCTTTCTCTTAGCCTACTGAGTCAATTTGGTCTAGAAGAGTTTACAAAGTATAGGTACAACACAGGATATTCTATGAATCAATGCCAGTTTCAGCTTGTATTTCAATTTAGCAAGTGGATGAGCAACCATCTCTATCAAGGATGGTTTCAGATAGAATATGATCCAAGGAGAGGGAACCGTAGGGCAGAGCATCTCAGGTAGAGGTGAGAAGGAATGCGATGCCAGAGAGAGCATGGTAAAGGAATATCATGTTGAAATTCAAAGTGAGGTGGCCACAGCCAACCATTTATCACTTTATTAAATGAATTTACTTAAATATTCGAGAAGGGACTTCACAGTGGTAAGAAACAGGCTCAATGAGATGGGATTTGCATTGAGATTTTGAGTATCTAATGGAAATTAGAAGTAAAGAGACCCATCAACAAATGATCCATGACACCAATGAGAATGATGTGAGAAGTTCATTTATATAAGAGAAATATCTATCAATGATCTTTAAGATATCATTTTGCACAAGAAGAAACATGGAATATAAATCTAAACATCCATATACATAGACCCTATAAACAACATGAAACCAGATCCAATCACAAATTAGGATTAATAAGACTAATCAAGAAACACTGAACAGGCAAAAGATAATGACAAAGGAAAACACCCATGAAAAATGATATTAATTAATAAATCTACTCAATACATATCACAACTCAGGGAATAAAGAAGAATTAGAAACATCAGACAGAATAATAAGAGGAAAGTCATTCTTAGTAGTAGGAGCTGACATCAACAAAGAAGAGAAGGTAGTGATGGATAACTGAAGGAACAATAAAGAGAAATATATATTTCATAGAAACCGATTATCACAGTTTAAATTTGATGTAGTGATTACAATGAAATTAATTAGATCTTAGATAGAATGATACCATCTACTCAATGAATGGAAATGCCAAAAGAGAAAAGATTATTGGAGTGCTAAATGAAATGTAAAAGTATAACACTGTGAGTACCAATCATTTTGATGGAAACTTAAATATTAATACCTTCCAGATTGTTTTATCACTCCATCTACAAAATTATAAATGGATTGTTGATGATGACTTAGATTTAACTGGACAATAATTTGAAACAGATGGGCATTGAAAAGGTGAAAGAGCAGTAAAGGTAGCAAATAAGAGAGAGAAAGAATAAGTATATATTATAGCTGTTTACCAGGATCTAATTAAGACATGGTGCTTAAGCAGGCAGAGAAAGATATTTAATCTAGTGCTGGAAAGTGGTAGCGTACTGAGTGAAGAGGAGTCGAAGAAAAGAAAAACGACTAGACAGAAATGAAACAGATAGACTCTATTATAGCTGATGTATGTATGATGGATATAAATATTCAGTAGGGGATAGATTATATTAAAAAGAATAAGGGATGTGATGTCATATGAATCACTTATGATGTTTGTATATAATTAACGATAATGTTAAGGAATAAGGAAGGGCATCAAGAAATCAATAATAAATGCTCACAGCAGAATTTAATTAAATAGGTGATAAACCTAATGGAGAAACTCAAGACACTACTCACAACCTCCTTACCCTCTGAATGAAAGCATCCGCTCCTAGGACTCTTGATTCCAACATGGCAGTGGAGGTGCATGCCTCAACCTTCTTGGTTCCGGGGAGGGAGAAGAGCACCCCGAACCTCTAATGGTGCCTGTTGTTGATGTTTCTTGTACTCCATTCACCCATTGCTACAATTCTCACCCTTATGCCTCAAGGTTCATTTATCTTCAGAAACTGACATACAGAAGCAATCCTTAACTCTTATTGTAAGTCGGAACTCAGACACTTGTAAGACTGGTACTGTTTTTTGAATATGTTTAAACCGCCAATTTGAAAGGGAAGAACAAGGGCAGGGAGAAAACTAACCCCCGCGTTTTCTGATTGAACCTCATAATATTCTAACTATTACTAGGGACTTCCCACGTCTCTCAAGAGACGCACATACACCTTGTCTATAAGACTGAGATTGCTTCACTCTCCTCGCTAATGGACTCTAAAGAAGCAAGAGGATGCATTGAAATAATAAAGAATAGCTCAACTCATACTCATAAGAAATTCACTTATGAAATAGTTGTTAACTCTTATTCTAAGCTATATAAAGTCAATGAAGCTGCAAATGATGATATGCTTGCGTAAGTCAATATTATATGACTGCATAACAGTCTTGGGGGAACGAATGCTTTAGAGATAGTGCATGCCTCAATTGCTGCTAAATCCAAAATGAGGAGAGGGATCACCTCCTCGTCGATTTTAGACTGATTATTCACTTAGAACTTAGAACTTAGAAATTCTCACAGCCATTAATCCTGTCCAGTAACCTTGCAAAATATAGGCCTATCACACAAGTAATTGAGAGAACTATAAGAATGCAATTGGAGTAACTCAAATATTAGTGATGTGGCAAGTTACAATCAAATATTCTTCTTAAAATATTCAATTTAGAAAGGAGGTGGATGGGGATAGTGGGAAGCCACTTTTTGTCGTTGCTTGGTAGTCTTTTAAGGTCTTAGTAGACTCATGTGCTCTCTTAGTCTAAAAGAGGGATCATCTCAATCTTCTTTAATGATAATCCGTAGCTATACCAATTTTAGCTATGACTCCAGCTATTTCCATTAACTCATTATTAAGTTTTACTTTTATTTTTTCTACAATGAAATATTACTGGCTACCACCTTCGTAGTTCAATCCTATATTATTTAAAACTCCATACTAAAAGGGAACTTAGCAGAAGGCCGCCTTGAAAACATCCAAACATTGTCATGACTTTCTTATCGATCAGCATATAAAAAACAGTTTAATTATAAATCATATTGAACTAAGATGCAAAACAATCTAGAACAGATAACGAACACATCCAGTCCCATAGAGACAAATGCCTCCTGTAAACTGAGTGGAAATGACAAGGCAGCAACAATGAGCTCCAATGAACATGGAGATGACACCGCTGAAGGGACAAGCACTGCATCAGGTGAGAATGCGGAGGCATGATGCAAGCATATGTGGTTGGAGGGGAAGGACTAGGGTGAAGGAGAGTCAGAGAGAGAATGGGACAAGGAAAGAAGGTAATATGGACTGTGGAAGTCAAAAATGAGGACTAAGAAAATGGAATGAGTCAGGAGAAAGGAAGTGCCAAACACACAAATTCAAAATAGATGAAAAAAACAGAAACACAGAGGACTATTAGGGTGAGAGCGCTTGGGATGTTTAAGAGTATAAGAGATGGGAAGAAGGAATTAAGGATTGAAGAGAAGAGAAACAAAGCCATACTTAAAAGGATAGAGGAGGAGGAGGTAGAGGAGAAAATTAGACACCCCTCCGTCTTACTCGATCTGACTAGGACAGGCTAGTTAAAAAGAATTAAACTGGGATGAGTTGCAAAAGTCAAACCTAGTACATATCATTCCTTGGCCCCTGTGAATGGAGTAACGACAGAAAGATCAGACCAAGAGTACTAGAACTACAATAGGAAGATGATGTAGCAATGGCAGAGATACTCAGAGCGGAAATACAAGGGTTGGTGTTCTACAAACAGAGGGGTGAAGGGAATGATAGTAAAGGAGATGAAGATGGAAATGATTAGTAAATGACACTGTAGTTGAAAGATAGACATTTACAGTAGAGGATTAATTACATTTATAAAAAATAAAATTACAAAACATGGAAGCACGACATGATGGGTCTTTAAAGAAGAAGGGATCAAAGAGACCAAATCATGCAGAAAGTAAAAGTGATATCTAGCAATATCAGGTTAATAGAGAACAGGAAGAACTGATTGTCTGCATTGAAAAGGATTGAAACCACAAACCCTGACATTGTCTTGATCTAAGAGACTTGGCACAGGACAACAGGGAGAATAATACACCGCAACTACAAGTAATATGAGACAAGAACAAAGAAAAATGAAGGGTGATGGTCCTAGGAAGGAAAGATTAGAACTAGGTAGCACCCACATAATGGTGGAAGCATGGAAAGGGGAGAAGGGGACTAGAGTATTGGTGATGAGTCCCTAACCCAAAGAACAAAAAAAGATTAAGACTAATAACAAGGATGATGCAAGGTAGGCCGTTCTTCATCCTAGGCGCAGACATGAATCGTGATGTGAAAAGTTTGAGATAGTTGGCGAGAGGGAATTAATGTGACTGATGTAAAAACAAAGGGTAGCAATACTATAGATGTGATTACATCGAACCTTATAACCAAAGCCATACCAGAGACTAAGGTAATAGGGAACAGTGACCACTTGGCAATAGTAACAGACTATAAATGAGAAGGGAACTCAGAACCGATCTATGTCAAGAGCAGACCCTCGAAAAGAAGTATCAAAGTAGATTAAAGAAGAAATAAAAAAGGATAATGATATACTCAATCAATTCCCATATAAACCAATAAAGGATTCTCTAACTCGATGACTATTCTACCAAAAAGTGAACTACACACAAGAGACATCCAAATGCATACCAGAAGAATACGCTACATTAACCTGACAAGACCTAGATAAACTAGATGGTGAAACAATAAAACAATGCAGAAGAGATAAGAATGAAACGATCGAGAAAGAGTTCAAGAAAGAAACACAAATGGTCTAGTATTAAGACATTTGAATAAACTATAATTGAATTAACTAGAGAAATAGTTCAAACAAGTGTTCGAGGATGGGTAAGTACTAGATGTAGAAGAGTCAAAGAAAAGAGTGTGAGAATACATAAGAGATATGTTCAATTCTGAGAATATCATGGAACCGATTAAAAGAGAGAGAATCTCGCTTGATGATGCGGATGCGAGGAGGTTAGATGATGTGATCTATAATGACATAGGTGAATATATGAATCAAATGGTGATGGGAGTGGATTTACTAACAGATGATATTCTGGATAATGTTAGTGTGAGAGAAAGGATCGAACGATTTGTAAGGGAAGTGATGACTGGAAGGAAGGGTATTCATGAATATATGAGGATAGTTCGAGCTGTTATCCTGTCTAAGGAGGGGAGAGAGAACACTACTGCAGACAAGATGAGGATACTGGCAGTGCACGGACCTCTAACAAAGATTATTGAGCGATCCTTAACTTAATATAGCAGGCAATGTGGAAATAAATAGATCATACACAGAGTGGGTTCAGACCTGGTTATGGTACCCCAAAACCCCAAAACCCCAAAACCCCAAAACCCCAAAACCCCAAAACCCCAAAACCCCAAAACCCCAAAACCCCAA
>JAGYYO010000225.1:0-11770 GCA_021441625.1 Diophrys sp. 3 WChen-2021
ATTGCAACCTTGAGTTGAGCTTGTCTTTTCGTGCTTTTCTTTCTCTGTCTCTTCTTCCTCTTCGTCTTCCTCTTCTTCATCGGAATCATCATTAGTTCAATTATGATTTTGATTTAATTAATAATATGTGCATTTTCAGACGGACTCAGGAACAGGTAACGGGTGTGTTAGATGAGCCTAACTATTATTCAGACTAAACCAGTTCAGCTAAACTGGTTAGAATGTCCGTCGCTAAGCTTTACAGGACGGGGAAGATGCCAACTAAGAGGAGCGACTCACACACTTTTGGAATGCTGGCCTATTATTCATCTTATACTAGCTCTGTTGAGCTTACAAATCCAGACTATTTTCATATCGTTTCAACATGCTTGGAGAATTGAATAGAACTATTTGGTCGCATTTGGGAAGATCTTTAATTGTTTTTATTTCTTATTTTAGCGAGTAGGTCGACTCTGGGGTAACTTATCTTCTCAAGATCTTTGAACCGAAGCACATCCTTACTTTTCTATATAAACGCTTCCTAAATATACAGGCAGCAAGCAAAAAGATTACAGTAAGTTATTAATTTGTAAATATAAATAATTAAACAGTCTACCAAAACCAATAATAACAGGGAGAAATATTTATCATTATTGGTTTCAGTCTCTTTTAAGTTCCTAGGATCACTAGATAGCTATAATTCCATTTATTTTAATTACATTAGTTTCCTTCAACCATTAATGTGATAGTATTTATGGAATAGTTAACCTTTTCTTTGGTTCTAATTAGAGTTAAATGGATAATTAGGATGTTTAACCCTAAATTCCTGATTACCTCTTACTCAATCATCAATTTTGATTTAAACTCCAAGTGAACTGTTTCTTCTCTTCCCCATCCTATCCCATAACCATTCCACTAAAGTACTATCTCAATGATTCAAACTTTCCTTTGTACTTATCTCCATTATCACATCTTGTTAGTTCCATCTCTTCATCATCTACTGTTCCCTCCATCACATACTTATCTCCAAGAGCCAATGCATTCTTCCAAGTGACAGCCATTCTAATCTTCTCTCCGTCCTCATCTGTCCATATTTGTGGTCTTTAGAGAAACAGATTAAACTAACCAAAGAGAGTCCATTTAAATTCCGTTAATTTGTCAAAAGTAGAATTATCATAGATGAAATCTTCTAAAGGCCAGTTAGCTCTTTATTCATTCTCCATAAATAGAATCAATTCCCCTCCTTAATACTTTAACTCACATGGAGCCTTCTCATCTCCCATGAGAGGGACCCATCCAAGACAACCTTCCATTCCAATACTTTCAAAACACTTCTTAATCATAGCATTGCCAATCTCTTTCTAAATCGCTTCTTTATCAACCTCTCCTTCTTTTTATAATTCTCCAGCTCCCCACGCCCCTTACTTAATCTCTCCCTCATTTGTTACAAGAACACCCTATCCTTCAAATATCCCACCTTCACTAACTGATCCCCAGTATTCACCTATCTCTGGATCTCTCACATACGCCTTTCCCTCAGCTGTGTAATCATTAAACTCTCCAAATATCTGTTTATCAGAAGTTAAATCATGTTACCATCCTAATTGAGTGTAACAGAATAGTTCTCTACGATTAAGACCAGAGAAGATAGTGTTCTTTTGTTTATCTTTAAGGTAGATGTGACCTCCCTTTCCTGCCTCATCCATGTCATCGTCATCTTCACCTCCTATGAATTGTTCTCCTTTAAAGATCTGAGTGTCAGTTTCTTTGATTGCCCAGTAGGTTTGATCCTCTTTAGAAAGAAGAGTTCCACAGATATCTTCTTATCTGTCCTTTTATACTAGATAATATCTGAGAGAAGTGTTATCAGAGACTGTTACGTGAAGTTAATGTTTACCTCCAACATAGAAGATAGTCTTTACTTTGCATGCTTATCCTTTAAAGAATTAAGAAGGCATTGATTCATTTGAATCTCCATAATGAATATCTAGAATTAATCCCTTAGTAATTTCTGGTTATCCAATTAAAGCAGATTCAAGCTCACTCTTCACTTCATATTCTCCTGATTCAAAATATGTCTTATCTTAGTCATAGGATAACCCATTATACCTTGTCTTCTTTTACGATTCAAAGTAATTCATCACATTGTCTCTCATTGTCTTTAACTTTCCTTTCTTGTCTTTAATCTATTCATAATACTTAAATACTTCAGTATAATTCTCACATACTAAGTAATAACAACTTAGAAATACGTTTATTTTGAATTTAACTACGTGGTGAGTGTCGTCGCATTGGCTGACTTCTTTTAAGAGACCAATCGGGAACACACTGTATGAACATACATCTTTAGGTTTCATTCTGCTGCTGAATTTCTTACAGAGACTCTGCTTAAGGGTAGCTGAAGCTAGTTGATAACTATTGTAGTATGCTTTAAACAGATGCCATCCAATAGGACTATTGTATTAGTTGTTAAGCACTAGTTAAGCAAAACACTTGTCTAGTTTAAACATGTCCTTTTCATCAGAAGAACCTTAAGCACATTATTTAATTATATGAGATATAACTGCATTGCTGGCAAATGATTACTCTTGAACTAACTTGTCTATGTTTACTTAAACTCTAACAAAAGGATTGCTAAAGAAAGCATTAAATGTTTATCTTCTACTCTTAGGGTCTAGCATGTAAGAAGCGTATTGATAATGAGGACTGCTATCTCCAAACTCATTTACTATTTCCTTTAGTATTTAATCCTTATCTTCTTTACTCTTACTATTTAATATCCTTACTAAGTAATTTGATTTCTTAAACCCACTTAGTTCTAGAGCCTTATCCATATCAACCCCTTGAATGATGAATGATGAATATCAATAATGGCAGCCATTAATGGCTGAGATTAATTAATAGAGGATTTGGGATCTGCTGTTGCTTTGGAAGCTGCCGGCTCTTCATCCTTTTTAGGAAAGACTTCCCCTTCTTGCTCACGTGAAATCCTCTCCGCGTTACCTCCAGCGGACCCTTTTTAAAGGGGAAAGAGGTTGGGCGCGATCGTGAGCAAGAAGGGTTGTCAGACTTTATAAAGATGTTAAATCCTTAAGCTGAGTAAGCAAGTCAGTGGTAGACTATGTCCCGTTCTTTAGTTGCAGGTTCAAGGAATGGAACTAGCTCAGTGATGATTTTCTTGTTTAGCCAATTAGATGTCATGTAAGGTCTCTCTTTCTCTTCTTCTTTTCAAAAGAAGTTTGAATCCATATTAATTAATCCAGTCGACAATTTAGGGGAAATATTCCTGACCGGATCATTTTCTGTAAATAAATAGCTGTCTCATTACTCAGGTCCCAGTTGTCTTTAGTTCATCTTAATGGTTTAGAATCAATACTCCTCGAATTCCATCTAAGATGTTTATCATCTGCACTCTATTTATGTCATCATTATCTTTTCTGACATTCTACCTTGGCTAGGTAAGCTATCTTCCTTTCCCTTTATCTTTCATCATCCTCCCAGAGACTTTAGTTACTGTGCCCCATACTCTGACCTGAAGCCAGTCTGCTTCATGTCTATCTATTTCCTTATTGAATATTGGATCAGGTAAAGTATGTTCTTACTAGTATCTGATTAATGGATGGATGGATAATCTATTAAAGTGGGTAGTAAGTCAAAGAGAATCAGAGAAAGCAGTTCTTCTTAAGAGTAGTTCAGATATTCTATGAGTTAACTAATGTAAATGAATAAGGATTTGACAGTGTTGTTTTAAGACTTTTACTGATGGAGACTCCAACGGGGAGAGGGAAGATTACCTTGTCCTTAATGGTGATGTTGTTGCTGCTATCATGCTGTTCATGCACACATTGACTCAGTTCTCCCCTATGCCTTTAAAGGTTCATGAGAGTCCAAAACTTACCATACAAAGCATTAACTAAGCTTCCATCTGAAAGTTCTCTGCAGCAGTAAGTTGAGAGTGTAGCAGATTTAAATAGCTGCCGAACCGCCAAAATGGAAGGATTCAAACAAGGGCGGGAGGTTATTACTCCCCTCGACTCTGGATGACCTTTAGCTTAATGACACACACATAGTGCCTAACCATGTCTCATCAAAAATAGACGCACAAATGCTTTGTCTATTCTACTGGACCTACTCTCCTCAATGAGACATAAACGCAAGAGACAAACAAACAACATTCCTGATCAAATGAAAAAGAATCCTTCTGTAAATCGATTCTTATGACTACACTTTAATAAACAGAATTGGTCACGATGCAGTTACTCCTCAATTAGAGTAGCGGAAGCAGATAATTCGAGATCGAGAACGAAGCATAAGTATTTTAGAGTAATTCATACACGCAAGAGGTTTTCTATCATAAAAGGAAGATCTAAGGTAGCATTCGACAACTGAAATAATTCGAGAAGAGCAAGTTTCTCTCTCATATAACTCAAGCAGCAGTCATATCTCTTTTGACAAAGTTTAAAACGAAGAGAGTGTAATTCTCCTAATTTGAATAGACTGATTAATCATTTTACTTGACTCTCATGGAGTAGGAAGCATATGAGTCAAGGGGAATGGCTGGCAGAGCAATGGGGAGTGACAATGGGGACATGGGAATCAGAGATTCTCCAGCCAAAGGGAGTGGAGTGACTCATAGGAAGAAATATTGATGATTTAATAGATAAGGACTTATCCTTAATAGAAGCCTATTAATTAAATTGGATGATTACTGAAGAAGCAATTCCAATCGGACTTGAAGTGGTACTCACTGAAGGAAAATAATAGAGACAAGATGAGGGGACAGAAAGGTCCAGCTGTCTATGCCTGTATTACCAGAAACTGCAAGGCAAGGGGAAACAAGGGAAGAAAGGAATCTTTACCATGAAGAAACACCACGACAAGTTCTGTACCAACTGGTTCAACCCAAATGAAGAAGTCAAGTAGCCTCCTCCAAAGTTTTCCTTCGTAGAATGACCTCACTCTAGAAAGTATAAGTACACAAACCAAGAAAGCTTCATCACTCAACATTCGAGTATGACTTGATCTTCATTCCCTATTTCCTTAACTTGCCATCCTTCATTGTCTTTGACCCCTAGATTACACTAGGAGAGTTAAAGACATCTAACCTGAAGGAGAAAGAGAGCAAACTACAGAAGATGATGGGCATTGGATGCAAACTATACATTGTAACTGACATGTTTGTCCAGTTGCTCTTCGACTAGAAGTACAGACATGCTGACTTCCACTACCACCTGAATTACATCGTGTGCCCCAAGACCTCTGAGCTGTCCTCAGATCATTCCCTGAACCCAAACCCCAGAAGGAAAGAAAAGAAGAGAAACAATGAGTTGATTACTAACTAAATTCACTTTTACGCTTCTTATCTTATTATATCATTCTAATCATTTAATCTTGAAATATTTAATAACTGGCCAGTCTCATTTAATTAGAGGTTTTAATATGATGATTAAATGTACATTTGTTAATTATGTTTTTTTTAAAGAAATAAAGGGAGGGATTTTGGGGTTACATATGGAAGTAGTTGAAATTAATTTGAAGCTGAATGGAAACAGGATACTCTAGAGTATTAGTAAAATATAGAAACAGAAGATGTGTTAGAGAATTAATTGATTGGAAATCAAAAAGAGTAATGTTTAATGTATTCACAGATAGCGAAATTAAAACACTAAGTATGTAACCTTTAAACACATTGATAAGTTGCTTGCATAATAATAAAGAAAATGAAAACGACTACTGAATCTGATCAATATTTCTTTGAGATTGAAAGGATGCTTAGATCGAAAAAACCTCAAGAATCTCTGGACAATTATTTCTCAAATATCGCTCCTAAAACAAGAAAGAGACTAGAGTGTACATTTGGGACTTTACTCATTTAAACGCAGTTGCTATGAAGGTCATATTACTGGATACATGAAAAATATAAATGCTATAAATTGACTCTAAGAAACTTTAATGAAGAGTACGTATACCCTCTGCATTCGCGGGAAGAAGACTCATTCACTTACTTAAACTACTAGTAATTTATAAAACATGCCATCCTGAGAGTTGATCATAAGTATTTCGACTTTGTTAGGGTTTCCAGTACATAGACAGAGTGGACAGGTAGAAACAAATTAAGATTCTTCTAAGCTAAAACAGTATTGAAAGTCGAAACTAAGTTTGAGTAAGAAGATCACAAGAATAAAGTTAATAAAGAAGATGGTCTAAATGGTTATTGTGGATGAGAACTTAACAGAACTATCCAAATGCAGTAATGGAGAGAACAAGAAACAATGAATTAATTGAAGAATAATAGAACGAAGATTGAGTTAATTCTAAAACAAATTTAAACTAATTCCTATCTTAAAGAGAAAGTAGTCTTACATTACTTCCTTCTTTCTGATTTCCTTAATTGAATGATACATTCTCACTGAGTCTTGATTCTTCATCTTTGATAGATTCTTGATAAATTCTTATTTCCAATTGGGTTCTTCGTTACTTAAATCAAATAGACTCAGAAGTAGTCTTAAGTTGGGTGAGTCTGACTGATGAACATGGGTAGTGAACTTCCAATCACTCATTGGTCTTAATTCAAAGGTTCGTGTACATTTACCTTCATCTTTATTTTCACTTTTCATTGGGCCAGAGGGCTTGGCAGGGGAGGGTGAGCCATAAAGTAAAGCCATCTAGTTGCTCTTAGATTCATAAGGGTACAACTTGAAATGATCCTCAAGGAACATTTTGATTTTCATGAATACAAATGCATAATCAGCTGCTTCTCCAGTCTTCTAGAATCTAATTATCTATACATTCTTATCTTTCATATTGATTTTAAGTAACACAGTCTCTTCCATGAATATCAATGGAATCCATAACTATAACTAATCAGATACATCTCTGCCTTTTAAATGATTAAGCACCTTCTTTCTTAAACTTGCAATCTTTTAATCTGACTCTATTAAAATTGAATGATAGGTCTAATACTAGAAGAGAGTATTCAATATGAATGTGTCTTAGTACATTAATGATGCATTTATTAACTTAATTAGATTCTGAATATAGATAGATAGATAGATAATCATATTAAGGGTAGTAGAGAGCCTGTAGGAGTATTAAGATAGCTGATTTATTCGAACTGCATGCAAGTGATAAAGATGGAGATGGTTCATCGAAATATTAAAGGCTAATCAAACACATGGACTCAAATGGTTTGATATTACTTGTGACTATCTAAGTTTTAGATCGACTCAAAGGAGTCATAGAAGATTCAGGTGTAAAAGAGTATTATGGCGAATAATTAAATGATAAGTACATGGTGCTCCAACTTTAGAACTTCTCCTTTATTTCATATTTAATTATTCGATTCTGAATATTATTAATTACTTTATGAATCAGGTTCTCTTGCTTGCATTGTTAAAGCTCCTCTTCTTTTACGTGTTTCTTAGAGGCAAGGAGTGTGTTATTCTTTGCTTGACAATGCCATTATTTCATAGAAGTCTTATCAATGAATGAATTAACTTAGATCTTAAGATAGTCTAAGTATGAATTCAACCCACGATTATCTCAATATTGGTCTAATGATATGTCTAGTCTTAGGGTTAAATGGAGTATCATTCAAGTAGTCTGTAAATTGAACTACTTAGGATTTATAAATGAGAGTTCTTCTTCTTTCAAAGGTAATACTTAATCCTCATGCTCACCATGTTCTTGAGTCTTAGATTCCTCTACCTGAATATTGTGGCCTTTAAGATAGTCTCTGTGTTCCAAGGGAGGCAATGTTCATTAAGACTTAGGGAGCCTCGTCAAGATCTTCAATTAGGGGTCTTTTATATGGAGGCTTCTTATCAATAGCTGTTCCTTCTTCGTGTTACTCCAAAGATCTATTAATCTTAAAAAAGGAATAAATCTCTTTAGGATCTGCTACTTGGGGTTCAAGTACTTTCAGTGTATCTCCATTGTTTAACTATACTACTCTCTTGGGTGAACAGTCTACTGATCTTGATCTCTTTCTGCAACCTCGGATTGGAGTAGCAGATCTTGAGATCGCGGACATCACTTTATGAGCACTTTTCTTAATAGAAGACAGAATTCCTTTTTCTCACTGAGTCAACTTTCACTCTTTATCTCCTTATGAGTGACACAAATGCGACATTATCTCTGACTATTCTTTCGTTTTTGAATGTTCTTATGCTATGATATCTAATTTTATCTTGATTCTCAAAGTGCTGTTTTTGACCATATGTCAACCCTTAGGAGGCTTCATCCAGAAACTCTTGTGTGTTAACCTCTAGGGTGATGAATTATTGATAGTTAGTCAGATTATGTCTAACGGATTGTCATCCCTCAGGTTCAATTCTGGGCCTGTAAAAATGCCAAAAAAGGATGTTGGATAAAAGTGAAAACTTACCTCAGATTATATCCGATGTGTTGCCATCCTCACATTACTCATCCATGTACCATACCCAGCCTCCTGCTCAGGCTTCAGACAAACAATAACACGAGCAGTAAAAGTGTTTCCCCAAGTCATAAAACCAGTGGATAAATTAAATCCATATTTAATAAATTCTGAAACAGAAGTAAAGGGTTTGTTAACCTCTATCTAGTCTTCCAATAAGAGATAAATTCAGTTCTAATGGAAGCTAAGTCTTAAGTTTAAGTTTAAGTAAAAATCATCAGTTTAATCTTGCGTTGCCCATTGCATTCTGTTTTGTAGTCTCAATTTTCTCTTGTTCCTTGTTCTCTCTCTTCCTGTTCTTATTAAAACCATTGATCTTGGCTTTGATCTCTTGTCCATCTCCTGTATTGCTGTCTATCGACGATCTGGGAGTTCTTGACGCTTCATTGGTCCTCTTGCATGTTCTGTAGGAGGCTCCTGAGTTGCTCGATGCTGAGGCTGGGCTCATAGGAGGGTCATTAACATGCTCTAGTTCATCTTTTAGACTTGGAGCCAAAGGTGTGGTGATTAAGGGACTCTATGCCAGTGGTGAATCTTGGGAGCGGTTTGTCTGTTGGATCGCTCTCAATGGCATGAGTGGCTCTTCTTGCACGGGGAGGGGCTCCATCACCTCGATGGATTCGACTTGGGGCCATTTGCATGGGGGAGTGTCACCAGGCTGAGACTCTTTCATGGGATCTTGGGTGCTGGTATGAGGTCTTGGATGAGCGGGAGCGTTCTCTACCTTCTTGGATGGTCTTCTGTGTCGCTTCGTTTGGGTACGTGCATCGACGGAGCCTTTAACCATGCTATTAACATAGTCGAAGACATAGTATTTACTCGATCTCTCTAGCATCAGCGTGAGGGTGAGGTCATCTGGTTCCCATTGATCTAACTCTAGATTCTCATGCATGTCGACAGTGGCACTGCATCCATCACCTAGAGAAATAGTGATGTTAATACCTCTGACAATGAGTTGGCCACAGAAAGCATCATTCAGGGTTTACACATAGATGAGATAGTGTCTGGTAGTGTCCATTTCCTGATTTGCATTGTTGAGAATTTGCCTGAGGATGTTTGCAGCAGTTCTGATCTCTTTGGCATTTTGGGTGTTGGTGGAGGCAATGGTCTTTGGATGCCAGGTGTTGGATGTGAACCCAGGGATATCTACTTGAAAGCATCTTAGGGGTGATGATGTGTTTCTGTTTGGCCTCTCTAAGTCCCAGATTGCTTCTTTGCAGGAGGTTCAATGTGTTGATGCATGCATGCGTGTCTGAGAAACTGTAGTTCTCTTCGAAGATTTGCTTGAGGTGCTTGTTAACATTCTCCGGAGTACTTCTGTCCGCATTCTAAATGACCTTTTGCAGAGGGTCCGGGAAGTCGGAAGCCCATTAGGGAAGTACAGTTAGGCATAGGGACGGTGAGTCCTTGTGCATCTACCCTGCCATCATCCTTAGTGTGCTGATCCATTCTTTGTCCAGGGGCATGTCTCTGGCTGGTGAGACCTTTTCTCAGTGGTGAATCAGAGCTCTCCAGATTTGAGTGTTAATTTCTCGCCTTTGGCCTTTCAGTGCATATGTTGAGACCAAGTATAGCTTTCTGAGAGGAGCAAGCTTCTTCTGGAGGAGGATTCCATTCGGAATTTCCAGCTGATGAATGGATCTTGGTTCAATAGCGGCCAATTCCAGGATGATCTTCGCTGGGTCGGGGATTTCAGGTCTGTTAGAGGTAGTGATTACTTTCGTGATGAAGAGGATTATCAAGTCAGGTAGTTTCTCACCCTTTTGATAGCTCTTTCTTTCTGCGATTACGAATTGTTTTTCGGGTAGAGTGAAGATTCCGTTGTTTTCTTGGACAGGCTTGATGTTACCCTTGACTGTGGGTAAGTGTTAGATCTGCGGTGCATGTCCTTGGAGGAGGTGACCATGCTGAGAGAGAAACTCTCTGATCTATGATGAGGATAGCTTAAATGTTGGAGGCTCTGGAGGTAGGATGGAGTTTATGGCAGCCATGTTGAGGCCCAGGTCTTATTTGTCAGCATGTTCCTGATCATGTGCTGAGTCCGGGTACCTGGTTATTAGGTGCCGGTGAGATGTTTGGGGGGGTGACGGTGAGATGAGCATGTCATGTGAGGTATCTGATTAGGGGTGGGAAGCGTTTGCCTCGAGGGATAGTTCTTGCATTTTTAATTTCTTATTAATTATTATATTATTGGGGTTCTTAGGCAGGTTAAATATTTGGGAGAAAAGTTAGGAGCTCAGTTCTAACAATTTGGCTACCTGGCGGTCATTGAATTCGAACTTGGACCATAGTTGGTTTAGTCGAGTTAGGGTTGATTGGTATGGATTACTGCAGTGCATGTGATTGTAGATGTTCAGGAGCTGGGAGCAAGAGCATTCAATAGGCTGCTTCTTTATGTATATCCTTGAAGCGAGGACCTTTAGAGCGTGTTGGACTTTGTTCGGGGAGTGGAGTATTCTCCTCGTTATAATGTGCTCTACTTTAGTGGCCCTTGTTTATTGATCTTAGGTGATGCTTTATCTGAGGACCAAGTCAGGGTTAACGTTCCATGGGGACTAATTGAGGGAGTTTGAGAGGGATTTTGATCTGTTTATTTCTTTCCAGATCTAGTTTAGGAGATGTTGGTGAGGGTAGCACGTCTCAAGGAGATGGGAGCTCGTGCTGGGGGGAATGCGATGTATCTTCTTAATTATTTAACGAAGTAGCTTGTTCATCAAATCTGGCTTGATTAGTCTGCTGGCAATTAGCGACGGAAGCTGATAATTGAGCCATGAAATGAAGTAGGTTTTGGCTACAAGTCGGAGGATGGGATTGTGCTATGCCTTGCCCAAGATGTTTATTTGGACCATATTCAGCATGGATTTTAGTTTCTTCTGGATTTCTCTGATGATGTGGGTTGAGAAGAAGCTAATCTGGACGCCCAGATATCTCATTGTTTTTGAAACCTTGAGTCCTGCTAGCACCTTGGTCCTGCAGTTGCTGGTGATGACTTATGTTTTCGTTTCGGCTAGCTGCAGATTGTAGGTGAGAAGTGCTTGCTTCACTGACGAAAGCTATTTCTCGAGTTCTTCTTCACAGTGTGCTTTTATCAGCATGTCATCTGCGTAGAAGAGGATGCTATCCAAGATTGTTTTATCTTTGATCCCTTGTTCCAGTGCTCGATGGATATAGAGGTTGAAAAGGAGAGGAGAAAGGATACCTCCTTGCATGATCCCTAAGCTGTAATCGATGGTTTCATCACCATATTGCATTTTAGTTTGAGAGTAAACCATCTAAATGATGTTTTGGAGCCTAGCGCTGAGGTCAGTGGGGAGGTGATCATCTAGTGTGACCTTCAGCATTTTCATGAGTTCCATT
>JAGYYO010000226.1:0-11755 GCA_021441625.1 Diophrys sp. 3 WChen-2021
TCTCTAAACAATTCTTTAACTATCTTCCATGTGTATTCAATACCATTAAGAGGAGATGAATATGGAGGGGTAAATAATATTATAATCCCTAATCTTTAAGCAACAGTATTAATCTTAGAGCACTTATGCACTGCCCAGTTGTCCATAAATTGTCTTAATTATTCAGAAGAAATTGCTCAAGGTGATTTGAGTTCATTTACTCTGGCAACACATCAAAGGCCACTGGATTCCTATCAGAGTCAATACATCCAACAACAGTGACACTTAGTGCGTTGGCTGGGTTGTCGGGCCAGCTAATTGCTTGCTGTTTACTCTGCCAGGTTTTGATATTGTTATGGATATATGTCTCATCTAAGAACAGCACCTTTTCTCCATTTCTGATTTATCTCAGAGATTTATGCACATGTTCATACTGTTGCTCAATGAGATCTTTTATCTTTATTTTCCTCTGCATCACCCTTCCAAATTGTCTAAAGATAATTCCTCTCTATGAGTAAATTCTCCATAGTGTTGACTTGCTAATTTTAATGCCATACTAATTCTTAATTTCAACAACCCTTTGAGCTAAACTTAGTGTCCTATATTTGATGAGTGTCTCTTCTTTCGTTTATGCCTCTTTAAACTCATTGGATAAGAGGGACTACCTACCTTGACGCTTTGCTTTAGTTGGGAATTATAATTATCTTTTCATCCATTTTCTTACGACAGCGTAGCACGTTGCTAATCTCACCCCTGTGATTTAAGAAACTTCTCTCATAGATCTTATTTATCTTAATTCGTTTTCCATCTTTAGGACGTTGTTGAATCTACAAACAAGAATCATTCTTCTTAGGTTTTCAGATATCTTATAATTTATATTCATTCTTTTACTTATTTACAGGCTTTATCAATGGCAGGACCTTTGATTTCTAACACTTTTCTTCTGAGGTATAATACATTGGGATCCAACAGCTCAGTGTTTCAAAATAATTGCACTTTCTGTTTGGCATAAGAGTAAGACTCTTGCTATGCTTAACGCTTTGACATATTTATTAATTCACCTATGAAACGGACTAAGGTTTAGATTCCATTCGATATATTAATAAGGATTCATCTCTAATAGAGAATGTTAATTAGAGGACCTTAGCAATGAAGTTAAAATCGAAATCAGGGATTGCCAATTGAAGGTGGATTCTATCAACCCACTGTTAATAACATAGATATCGACTACCTGAAGGAAGTATGCAAGTAGAAGAAGAAGGTAAGCTACATTGAAAACAAATCCTAAAGATTCTCAAGGGTAAGGAGGCAAGATTGATAGTATTTCTTTTATGACGTAGCCATTAAGAAGAAGTAGTAGGTTAAGTTGAGAACCAACATCATCTTTTAACAATTTATTTATTGAATAAATGTGGTGTTCGGCTAATTGGGGAAGGCTGAAGGGTTAAGCCTTTTTGGTCTTAGCTTTTCCACCTTAGGTACCTAGCTGGACCCGTGACCCTTCTTATGGTCGATATAAATAGCACCACATTGCTAGGTCCCAGTGGGGAACAGAGACCCTCTTATTATAGCAAATGTTTTTAATTTTTGCTACTGGTGAGATGGGATTCGATCCTATGAGTGGATCAGGTAGATGCAGTGAACAGAGACAGTGATTAATCAACGCTGCATATGAGCAGAAGTTGTAGATTATAAATTAATATTGCTAGACGCTCGTTAAGAATATCAACAAAGAAGGAGGATTGGGATTTCTTTCCCTCCCCTTTTTTACCCATTTCTTCATTCCTACCAAGTCAGGGGTCTCTTTCAGCCTCCTCGGCTTGGATCATGGCACCCATATAAGGTCGGCTCTGCTACGTTTAAGTTGTCATCGTCCTTTTCATAAAGGGATATTTTAATTACAATCATTATCAAACTTAATCATTTCAGTTAAAGACTATTCTTTAATAGATTATTCATAAACTTGGTTGGAAATAAAATGATTAATAATCTAAAGTTAAAACTATGGTGAATTACTTTTATTTTCTAGTTACCATAGTTTGAAGGACATCTGATAATAACTCATGGGAATAATAGGGAGATAAATAGTGCCCTCCACGAATCGCAGCTAAGCATTAGACCATTCTTGAGATGTAACAACTTCATCTCACTCTTTTATTGTTTCTCGGACTGTAGATCTAATCATATATTTCCATAACAAGATTAAAATCTGTATCCATATCTTTTTGAATCCGGACTTAATCTAAGTCACCAAAATGATTTCTTGTAAATTCTTAAGGGTTCCAGCTTCATGGTGAATAATTGTTATTAATTAAAGTTTAATTGGAAAGATGATGGAAATTAAATAACCTAGAATTAATAAAACCATTTATATTAATCAGTCATTTTAGTAAATTTGCTCAAGTCTCTTCACTTGAGCAAATTTGGCTTTATAGGAAGAGCGACAATCTCATCCTGGGAGCCAAATTTTCTCAAGTGAGGATAAACCTCTGCTGAGCAGAGGAAAACTCGTCGAGAAGACCTCTGCCCAGCAAAGGAAGACCTCTGCTGAGTTAACAAAGAACTCGCAGGACAGGATTGAGAATAGAACTAAAAGCTCTCATCCCTTTGCGGGCACTCTAAAGCCTCAAAGGGGGCCATCCACTTAAGTGAAGGCCTTATTGAAGACAGGGAGCCTTCTCCGGAGTCAAACCCGGAGTTGGCCTTCAAGGTTTAATAATCCATTTTTAATTATGGAAGAATACCTTTACATATCACCAACTACATAAATCAGATATTGTCTTGTATCGACTATGTACTTAATGATCAAGAGATGAATAATAATTTATATGCTTCATCACTATTCTTTTATTTAGTTCTGAAAGACATGGATAAATGAATTATATTAAGAATGATTACAAGCCTCATTCATACTAATCTGTTGTTTAAGAAGAGATGTCTGATTGGAAAGTACTTAAGTCTTATTCCAGATCTTTTATCGTAAAAGTAGTTAGGAAATTCTGATTAATTTAATAATAAGCAAGACACCTGAAGTCAAGTAGATATTCTTCAATACATTTTTAGGCCAAATCAAAAACCCCAACTGTTTTGGCAAAGGAATAACAATCATAGTTGTGTTTTAAACATCCCTTCCAATCCATATTTATTGATCTAAATGCATTCAAAATATAAATGGAAAACACCCTTAGCTTATTTCATAGAAACTGCCAGGAGACCCTCCCTAGCCCCCTAGTATTAACTTTAAAGTTAGAACCTTCCTGAATTCTAAGAAAGACTGTGTGACGTTATTTAGAAACATGAATTTAGATCTTTGAATTCCAGAGAAGGAATGAATAGGTTTGCCACTTGGAATCGAAAACTGAACAACGTTTAACTTAAAAACTCATTGACAGAAAAACTAAGTAAGTTAAAATTAGCAATAGGGTTTAACATTTAAACTGCTCTGGTCCATGAGATTCTCCCAATGGCTAAGTGAAAGACAAAGAGATGTGTTGTGAATATGAAATTAAACTAGATGAAATAGAAGATGACATTGAAAGTACAGGAATTGAATTAAAAGAAGAAGTTGACGATTTAACTAGATCATACATAGAGGGAAAGAGATAAGAACAAGAAAATGGCAGTGGATTATTGAGAAAAAGTTATTTAATTCAAATCTTCAAGTTAATTTCAACAACTCATACATAATAAAGAATAAACCATTTGTTTAGGAGAGTTCTTATCTTATCAATAATCATTTTAACACTACACTCCCTTTCTCTTAATGAACATAAATTAATTCTTGCATTTGCAAAGTTTGTATTTAATACCTACTATCTTAGTTGCTACTAATTCACTTTACCTGTATTTGTCCATCACACTTTGTCTCACATCTTTTTCAGAACCTGGAGGACCTCCGAGACCTAGGCAGTGAACAAAGTAAAATAAGGATAGTAATCCTCTAGCTAATGCTCTCACTGATTCATCCAGTCGATGTCTGTTTTAGAACTATCATATGGACTTACCATTTCATGTGCCGCTGATGCATTTATAATCACATTATATCAAAGAGAATCATGGCTTCCTTTTTATATACTATCCCATCTGTCTGCTTTACCTAATTTCATTAGCTCTCCTTTGTACCTTAAGATGGTTCAAAGTGCTTGGACAGTGTCCGGGCCGTGCAAAGTCAATGCATGCTTAGTTTCGTAGTCATGAGTGTTTATTAAAAGAGTTGCACAGTGTTAGCCGTGTTTGCTTCCATCAAGGGACGTGAATCATTTTATTTATTATTGTTAATAACGCCATTTCTTTCAGGCTCACAGTTAGGTGAACCCAAAATTGCCTTTATTGCGTCAACATTGGCTATCATCTAGTCCACTCCCATTTCTAATTGTCTTTTTAACACTTACATCTTTACTTACCATATTCATTTTACCAGCTAAGAAGCAACAACATTGTAACTTTCATCCAAGAATAATTTGCACATCACTCTAATCAGGTGCGGTTGAAGCACTGTTGGCTTCAGATGTAATATCTTTTATTGTGCTCTCAAAAAGAGAGTCTTTCCTGATAGAGTGAGGCAAATACAGGTATGTGTTACACTTATTGATCCATACTTCTCTAGCATTGCTTTAGAATAATATGGCGGTCTTTTATAATTTAAATTATCAGTGAGTAAGTATTTTAGATTGATATGTCCCACAGAGATGTGATTGAATTTTCTGGTGAAATCTTATGTTTAATGCGCCCGGAGGACTTCCAAGCATTACATAGAATTCAAATGTAGCGATTACAACAGGTTGCTGTGTCAACAAGAACTTTAAAAGCAATATGTAAGTTTATGAGCCTTTCATCTCCTCTCTTCCTGCCCAGACCTACTCTTTGAAAGATTCATTGCTTGATTGTTATGGTGGTGCATGCGATGCATCATCCATCAGAAAAGACAGACAGCTATGCTAGCGATATGCTTTAATTCAAGCATATTTTTACAGAATCCAATAGCTGATCTCTACTTTTAGATGTATAGTATTTCTAAACAGACAATCAATAAGGCTAGGTAAGTGTCTCTTTCCCACACTATTAGCTCATTGCATCTTGTTGGTTCACATTGGTTCAATAACCTGTTCAATCTATATTCTTTCCATCATTAAACTAAGCTCCCGGAGGATATCCATTAGGTTGAAGTGTACATTACTATAAATTCTCCTAAACACTTCATATCCCAATGTCCATCAAGAAAATCCTTCTCCCATTACAGATAAATCAATAGTTTAAAAATTTTTAAAGAAAGATAGGGGAGTTCCATATTATTATAAATCAATAGATGATGATGATGATTCATAAAGTATTAACATATGTGTGTTTTTCTCCTCCATCACTCTCTGAGACAATCAGGCAGAGTCCCAAAGTTAATGCATTTGTCTTGCTAATGAGACACACTATAGTTTCAGGGTCCTTTCCTCGCCACTTTTGATCTTCGTTAAGAATCTACGAAATAGTGTATTCTCCTCTTGAGTTCTCCCATTGTTCAAGAGTAAAGAAGCACCTTCCTATTATCGGATCCTATTGTTCACAGCAAGGTTGCTTCCCTGTTTGAATCTGGAAACCCAAAAACTCAGTGAATATCCAATGCATTTTCTGCTCCAAGAATTCTTCAGGGATCCCCATCATCTTAAATTCTCTTTCTCCAGTTTACCTTTGGCTTCTCCAACCTAAATTCCTCTGGTAGAGTTTCAGAGTGACTTTTACAACTGGAATGCCATACGCCTAATGTGAATCTATTCATTGAGAACGTGTAAGAGTGATCTTGCAACGTGGTTTTCCTAAGACATGTATTCTTACTGTAAGAGTATCAAGATATGTTGAGCACAGTAAATATTTGAAGCAATATAAAGAGTTCCATTCTTTTTTAATTAATGGAAATCAAGTCCGAAAAAAGCAAACGAAGCCAATTCTGATTTCTACAAAGGGTGCTGCATGTGTATAAGTATTTGAATTGACCTCTGTTCTCTTACTACATCTGCAAATCAAAAGTATTATGGTACCGAATTCAAAGGGATATTTACCTAGGAATCGACAACAGGCGAAACTAACTCCCTTCTTACAATTTGAGGGTCCGAAGGAATTAATGAGGTGGCACCTTTAGGTCCTCTTAGATGATATTCCACCACTGAATTTAAATCCGAGATACTATTGCATTGCATATAAGAGAATAATTCAAATATACATTGAGTTGTTAGAAAGACCTACATAACTGAATTCAATTAAACTAAAACTTAATAACAACCACCCATTAAGAAAGAGTCATAATTGATATATTATCAGTTCCATTTTTTCCGTAGAAGTGTGGAGTAACAATATCTAAAACAATTCGGGCACTGTAGTCCATTATTCACAGCCACGAAGTTATTAGGGTCTTCGCAAAGTTAATTGCATCTTACTTTATCTCTCTTTAAGATGTAGTTAAGATGAAAGTGCGACTCTTAGGTTTAAGAGGTTACAGAGTCAAATGAGTGACATGCTTTACAAACAGAGTTCCTATAAAAAGAAGCTCCCTTTCAAGGATTGAATCAGGAGCTTCAGTTTCCTTCTTCACAACAAACTTAAGTTCAGACAGCCTCAAAATTATCTATTGGAGCTTCTATGGGCTTTTCGGGTTCTGATGCTTGGCTGTCAACCCTGCTATAATTCAACAGATTAAGATCTTGTTTTTTCAAGGGAAAGAGGGCAGTCTGTACTTCGGACTTGTTCAGCCCTTCCTAGAATGGTTCGGGAGATACTTTTTTAAGGTCTCGCATCCCCTGTTTCCTTAGGGTGTTGTGTCCCCACTGCCGACTGACCCTCTCTTCCCATTCGGTTTTCAATTAATAGATTTTATTGACTACAAATATTCTCTGAACGGAAACCTATTTCAAGATTGATTGATCAAGATATAAATATGGAACCACAAGGATCTGTGGCTATGAATTAACCAACAGAGAGTAGCTCTAGTTTCAATATTAGTCTACATGGAATAGTTTTCATCTCTTGTTTCTAGAGAAGTTCCCCTTCGCTTGACCTCCAGCTGACCTTTGAGACTCATTAGAAGTAGGGAAGGGATTCTATTATTGATATCAATCTCATGATAGACAATTTAGATAATACTGATCCCAGTCTTATCTCAGAAATAGTTCTAACATTATTATTACAAATGGATTAATCAATCATAAACTTAGACTTATGATCAGTTGCTAGTATGCCTCTCAGTTGTTGTAGTAATTAGTAATAGATTCTCTCTGTTTAATTGTATTCCCTTCCTCTGTATCTTCTGAATCCTCTTCTAAGTTGTCCTCTTAGTGTTCCTCTAGGTCCTCTTCTTTCTCTAGTTCCTCTTCTATGTCCATAGTTGGATCGTCCAGTTGGTTGTGATTATCTTGATCTGTATGTTCATCTGCTTGATTGTGATTAAGGTCCATTTCTGTCTGATGATCCTGATTATTATATAGTGCTGTTTTCTTTTTCTTTGCCCTTCTTAAGGGTATTTTCCTATCTTGTTGTGAGATTCAGTTCTATTTTATTCTAGATTTCTGTCATAGGTATCTTTATTCTTAATGTTGATTTTATGTTAAACCCTGTGCTGTTTAATATATTGTTGGACTAAATAGAAGCCTCCAGATAACTTCAACTTCTTTTCCATATATTCTTCTTCTTCTGTAGTCAATTGGTGGTTTTCGATGAAGTTAGTTCCATATTCTCGATTGCTTGTCTTATTTAAACCACCAGGATTGGTTCTAGGTTTATTCCATGCCCTATTTATTTTGATAGTTCCACTTGGATTGATATTAAATGACTTACTTTGTCTCTGATTACATGAAGTTCACTTATTAATTCTTAATTGGGTCTTGCAGCTGGGTCAGCATTCAGCTTTTGATGGTATCTCTTCAATCTTCTTGAGTTTAACTTCTATATTATGGTTTATTAGTTATGCAAATAAGCCTTTGCATTAATCCTTTGCTTTTATAACCCATGGTATTCTTGTTTTAATATCCGCTCTTGTTATTTAGTTTCCATCTAATTCTATTGCTGTTACTACTTCATGTATATTTAGGAGACCTTCCGTTTTCTTTAGTTATAGGTTATATCCTATGTTAGCTAGTATTACTTTAAGCAACGTATAGACGTGTTAGTTTAAGTCGTCTTGATTTTGGTATGTTGGTGCTTTCCCTATTAGCTATTATATTTTATTCAATAATCAAAGCTAAAGTTAATCTGAGAACTAGTTAAGCTACTCAAATATGTCTCAGTTTTTTGCATCGAATCTTTCTTTTATTTCATCCAATATCCCTTTTGCCTCCTTTATAACTTTCCTAAAAAGATTTTTAGTATTCTTAGCAAGCACATCGCAAACTTAATCTTTTATCTCTTCGATAATTTTCATGTTTACCCTTTGCTTTTTAAATACATTTTCAGATATTTTTACTTTCTGTTTCATTAAATGAAAAGAGTATTCAATAGGTGAGAGTGCAGGTGTATAGGGAGGTGTTAATAAAACTTTAATTTCGCATTTCTTGATAAAATCCAAAGTAAGCTTACCCTTGTGAATGGCAGCATTGTCTAATGTAAATACAGTAGTACTTCTCCAATGCTTATTAGTCTTGCTTAGTTCTTTAGCGATGCACTTGAGAAAGTAAATAAAGTTTACTTATGTGTTCGATCCTTCTTTTAGGATAAAATATCCAAAGCCTTGACTACTAACTCCAGCTAAAATATGAACTGAAGATACAGACTATTTTTTAATATAGTTATGCTTCCTGCCTCTAATCTTCCAAGAATAGTTTTAGTGTGAGGATGTATTGAACTGTGATTCATCTAAATTTATTATTGTATTGCCTTCTTGGATAAACTTTGTCAAGCTTTCTAAATAGACGACTATAGAGAAGTCAACTCTCTCAGAATATTTAGCAGCATGCGAATGTGAACATTTCTTATAAGAAAGATTAAGTTCTTCTTTGCAAAGCTTGTACACTCTCATGTAAGACAGGTCGAGAGCAAAGTTCTCTCGGAGGAGCTCTTGTATTTTAAAAATAGTTAAGGGTTAAGAGAAGGAATCGATATATTTAGCTATGTTAGTCAGCTATTTATCTGTCTTCAGCTCTTTGGAGAGTTATTAGTTTCCCGACAATTCTTAGCTTTCACTCCCATATCTTTTAGGTTTAGAAAGGGAGTGTGCCTGTTTAAAGGACAATCCAAACGTGTGCCTCAATTCTCTCAACGAGGGTTAAAATGCCTCGAAGTAAGAATGAATGTATATCTTCTGCTCCATAGTTAAACCATACGTAGATCTTTTTTTTATATTCTGCTACTGTGAGGCTGCTTTTCTTTTCAAGGAATCTTTGTCCAGGCCTTCATTACTCCGAGACAAAGGGGATGCTTGACAGTTCAAAGAAGAATCGCAAGCAGGGAGCTTCTCTTCTTCCACAGGGTGCTACTAGAAGGAATTATAATCTTCTTGCTGGACTTTAGTCTCTTTCAAAAGAGAATAACAACAAGTCAAGCTTGCTTAGACTTTGCTTATCTGTGTTAGTAGAGCCTCTCTCTGTCTTGAAGTTTACAGTGCACTCTTGTCATAATGCTTTGCGGGGTCGATTAAGGAGGCTAAGGAAGAATCTGTTCCAAGCATTAAGTATCGCTGAAGGTCTTTCGGATCTATTTGATCATAGTGCAAACTTGAAAAGATAAGTTTTGCAGAGCCAGGGTTAGGACTCACAATGAGCTAAGAATGACGCTGATTCAGTGATTTTCTGAGATTCTCAGAGAGAAGGCTCTCTGATTCTGAAAGGTCACTGTCCGAGGAGACTTCTTTCGAATAAGACTTCATTTAATAAAGATTTTAATAAAAAAGCTTTCACTCCTGAAAGTTCTCAATTAAGACAAAGCAACAAGAGAAAAGCGAAAGGTTTGATTGGATTACTCCTTAAGAAAGATTGAAATAAAGATTCAAAAATCCATTCAGGTTTAATTAAATAAAGAAATGAAGATAATAAATTATTTACTGAGATTAAAGGAGACTTTTTAGTTGGGAAGCTCCTTGGTGGAATAAGATATATAAATATATTAAAAATCTATGCAGAAAGTTAATCAGAAGACTTTGTAGGCAAAATTTAGATCGAAGAGAGATCTTTATAGGATCCTAACCGTGGAGGGAGGGTATTTTCTACCCCCTGAAGACAACATCGATTTAGATTATTTAAAGTAAGTCTGCTCCGGATCTGTTAAGGTAAGTACTCTCCCCTCAAGATCAGGTGTTGGCAGGATCTAGTGTCAGAGTTTGCACCTTGCCCCACTATGAAGGTTTGCGTATTCAAGATTTATGGGATTTTGCGCTTAGGCATGAGGAGATATAAAAGTTCCTTCCAACATACCGGAAAAGCAAGAAGCCGGATAGGAAGTGGCTTGGAAACGTAAGACATATGAATTCCTAACTCGGCAAGCTGTGTTTCTCATTAGCGCCAGTAGAGATAAAATCCCTAGTGCTCCAGTCAATTTCGGAGAGAGAAGAACGAGAAGACAAACGGAGTCCGATCTTTGCCCCGATCGTCCCAGAGATTGCTAAAGTTCTTCTAGAATCAAAGCATACTGCGCGTAAGCTTACTTCCTTGATTCAATACAGATTGTAAGGGGAGGGCAATCAACCTACTCTCCATCCCTGCGAAGCGCAAGGCAACTAACAAACTGCCGACTCACAGAGGAACTCATGAAGAAGTGAAGGAAGGTATCCTCTCCTCACTCTCAAATATAGATGGAAAGAGCACTCAAAGGGAGCTGAGCTTTGGAAGGATGGAGGGAGGGAAAGTGGGAGCGGGACCAATGAAAGGAATTGGAGCCAGACCACGACCTTCTCCAGGCAAAGCAGACATGGAATTGAGCAAGTGAATGTCTTGTTTTAATCTTTACTTTTAAGCTTATATTCTTGCCAAAGCTTCACCTTGGCTTGCTTAGGCTGTGCGTTTATTATTTAATTTAAAAGACACTATGTCAAAGCCTGACAAAGAGACCCTTGAAAAGTACTTAGATAATCAAGGCAACTCTTGGAGAGTCTTAGGGATGCAAGGATACAAGAAACTTCTGTGCTCAAACCTTGAGTGCAATGGCGAGGGTAAAATTGCCAACAGCATGAAAGGGGATGTGAAAGTAACTTCGGAGCACTCTGAGCTCTGCAACTATTATAAAGCCCTGCACAGCAAACTGAAGTTTAAGGACAAGTCGTTGATTCCGGATCCTGAGAACGAGGAGTCCGTTGGAGGGACTCCATCCTCAAGCGAGAATCCTCCAGACTTGATCTCTCTCAAGGCGCTTATCCTTCCCAGCTTTCTCTCTATCGATACTTTTGTGGCATGCAACCCCAGCACCAGGGTTGAGGGTGTGCTGAGAGCTCTCAACTAGCAATACGGCGAATCCATCAAAGAAGCTTGTCCCTTCCCGTACGAAATGGTCGTGGTCTCTTCCAACCTGAAAGTCCTTCCCGAGAAGTACAAGCTTGAGCAGATTTACAAGTAAGATAGCTCAATCCAAGTTCTTATCTACCCTCAAAAAACCTCTCTCTAGAAGCTGGGCTAAGCAGAAGAAGAAGCAAAGAAGTGAAAAAATACATTGCGAGACTTGATTAAAAGAATCTTATTGATTGATTAAATCTTCATAAAAAATATAATATGATCAAAGGAATCCTGTTCAATGGGCTTCGTCTTGTTTAGATCTTCTAAGTCTCTTGGGAATTTCTTCTTTTGTTTCATTGTCAATTAGACCACAGAGACCAGGA